>PVJC01017153.1:0-32859 GCA_004026665.1 Murina feae
TTAACATTTGAGAGATTACCTAATAATTAGCTCTTATTCCGACAGGCAGGGTTCCAAATCCACATATAACCAGGGCTCTCAGAATTATCCTGCTTTGTCATGTTTATAGTGATTCCATAAAACACATCGCTATTTGGATTTGCATCATTCATTTTGAACATAAAAGAACATTATCATATTGAAAAGAACAGTTTAAAATATAGATTCTAAAAGGTATGACTCAATATCTGTGATTATAAAGGAAAATATCAAGATATACTTGACCCTTAATATTTAAATATTAGAATTACGTGAATCTGTTTTTCAATCTTTGGAAATGCACCGAAGTAGACACCGTAGTCCAATCCTCACATTCCCCTTCAGGACCTGGCAATTCACTTTCCCAGCTGCTGGGAGTGTTAGCTACTGCTGGCTCACAGCTGAGTCCTCCCCAGGAACTGCCCTCAGCACGGAGCTGCTCCTGGTGGCAGCCTCCATTCATTGGCTGATCATAGGAGGGTACAAAGTCCTGCCCTCCCTTGCCTCAATTAGGTCAACTCTGAAGGGCCTTCCTAGTTCCAAAGCTCCTATAAGACCACCTGAAGCCTCTGTTGCAACTACATCGCAGTTCATTTCCTCCTTTGCCCAATCTTATTTCCTTCACTCCCCTTGTGCACATAAATCTCATAGTCTCAGAATATTTCCTGGGAAACCGACATACAATAGGACTTCAATGAAATACAGTGGACCCTTGAATAATATTATGTATATGTATTTTCTTTTTCTTATGATTTTTTTAAATAACATTTTATTTTATCTAGCTTACTTTATTATAAGGATAAAGTATATAATACATATAACATACAAAAGTGTGTTGACTATTTATGTTATTGGTAAGGCTTCCAGGTAGTAATCTGTAAAATTTGGGGGCGTGTCAAAAGTTACACTCAAATTTTCAACTCTGTATGGGTTGGTGCCCCTCCCCTACACATTGTTCAAGGGTCAACTGTATAGGAAAATAGACTATCAGAGATGCTGTGGGGCAGGCTAATTTTAAATGACTTTCATTTTGAAGGAACAGAATTGCAAATTTAGGAAAGTAAGAAAGATATTATTCAACTTTAATGAGAAACAATTGATATGTCAATATTTAGCTTTATCAAGGTATAGGGGATATATGTTATCTAGGGTGCCTCTCTGTTCACTTGAGAGACTTCTTCCCACTCCAATCATAAGATTTGAGGAGTAGGTGCCGATTGTGGTGTCCAGGTCTCTGGAAGCAGGAGTAGGCAAGTGACCCTGATCTGGCTAGTTCTGGTTCACCATGCCCTGTCGGTAGGGATTAGTCCAGGAGAAAGGCATGTGACCAAGGCCAACCCAATCAGAATCATTCAACAGGATTTAATAGAACAAGTCAAGAAAGATAAGGTATCTCTTTTCTCTTACATCATAATCTATGATAATGTAAGCCTGGAGCTGCTACCAGCCAAGTACCTCACTGCCCATCTACAGAAGAGAATAAATCCAACACATAAAGAAAAGTAGAGCAAAAGATGAAGTGATAAAAAAAAGGACAATACTGTTTATGTTCTTGGATCCAACCATACTTGATGTCAGAACTGACTTTGGACATCCCAGGTATATAAAATATTCCCCTTCATATTGCTCAACTGTGTTGACTTGGGAAATCCATCACCTGCAACTGAAAGAGTCCTGACTAATTCACTGCATCAATAATGGAGAGACAGATGAAAACAAAGACAAGTACCAACCCTGAGGGATAGCAGCAAAGTAGAAGTCCCTAGGATCAGAGGCCAAGAGGTCCCAGTAGGGTAATGTAGCCATGAAATAGAGAGGATGCTCTTTGTCTAAAAGCTCAAACCTAGAGTTAATACAGGCAGAACATAGAATAGAACATAGGCAGAAGGAAAATGGGGCTCAGGCTGAGAAGGCTGGAGGCAGGGGAGGGAGTTCAGGCCCGGGCAGGCAGTCTGGAGGAAAGGGCTGTCAGATCCTGTGAATGCAAGGGTCTTCCAGTCAAGGAAAAGGCAGGTGAAGAGAGAGAGGCTCGTTGGGTTAGCCACATACTGCAGTTCATAAGCAGGGGCGGAGTAGCTGTGATGCTAATAGAAATTAAACTTCAGTATTCCTCACTTGCAAAAGCCCAACCAGGTTCTTGCAATTTGTTCACATGACCATGTGTTTGTAAAACTTGGAAAAGATATTTTAGCCATAATTGGTTAACAGGTTGTTTAAGTCTCTTTCTCACCCGATTTCTCCTCTTTCCGACTGACCCCTGTGTAAATGGTCTTGAGTATCTTGGGGATCCAGATGAATTTGAGTTTGGGATTCGATTCAGTGGGTTATGTTTACACAGTTCAGCATCTCTTCCATGTAGAGCTATGCTGGTATCACTGACCGTCCTACTATAGTGACGTCGTCCAGGAATACTCCTATTGCCCACTTGGCTGGCTCATAAAGGAAAAGGGCAAGAGGTGTTAGAGCCACGTGAATGTGACATCAGACATACGTGCGTAAGGGAAGAGAAATGTGGAAAGTGGTTAAATGAAAAAGTCTCCCAATCATCAGATGTGGAAACTTATAAAGAGGATTCAGTTTCCATCACCATCTACTCAGAACAGAAGTTGGATTTCCTGTCAATATATACTTAATAATGCAAGGTACACAATTACTGTATATGTTCTAGAATTTTGGTAAGAATTGCATGATGTATATAAGAATCCCTGCATTCATAGGCTCAGACCATTAGCAGTATTGCAAACAGCTATGTGATAAGTTGAATGCTTTAGGTTTTTCTAAAAAAATATTGAATCAAGTCAGACATTCTATGTACCTCTATAAAATCCAACATGAATGGAGATAACACAAAATTCATATAGCATGTGTCCATAATGAGGACTTTGATAGCAAAATGGTTAATGCATGATATTATTTTGAAGAATATTTAAGATTAGTCCTTGAACAAGAAAACTTCAAATGTTGTGAATTCTTAAATGAAAGAAACTGAGTTTCCCCCAATTTTAAAAACAACCCTACAATCCTAAAAATGTATGTGACATTACTGATAACAAATTGTAAGCCTGGGGGAAAGAAAACAACCTGATTTTCTAAATGGTCAATTAAGTGAAAAATATTTTGTCCACCATAAAGGAAATTATCTTTAAGGTTTATCTATTGAAAATATTGCATTTGGGACGGCAATCAAAGTGTTTTCAGCTAGAAAATATTGGGGGAAATATTTTAGAAATAGGCCAAGCAGATCATTAATGATGGATCTAATTGATGTCATTTTTCCAGATTTTGTCATAACTGTTAAAATTTAGCATTTATTTTGGATTCTGTGATCATTCTAAATAAATATACCCATTCATACCTAATTTTATATCTGTAATATTATATTTTTTGGTAAGGCCCTCTCCCATCTCTCAGATTGTATAAGCGTCATGTCCACAAAAGCTGGTCCTGAGAATGGATTCCGTCCACTAAACAAGGGCCAAAGTTCAGTGGAAGAGGCTTTGAACCAGCCCTCCTGGCAAAGGTCTACATTTTTGTTACCTGCAAAAATGTGAAGCCAGTTAAGTAGACTTTGAGCTAATTCGGGGCATTCATTCCTTCCCACAACATCTAGGTACTTGCTTGCTGAAATCTACCTGGTGCCAGGGATTCCTTTAACAGGGGTTAGAGAATCCTATTTTTCTATAATTCAGTTTAAAAATAAAATGTTTGTGTAAATTAATTTCAGTGTAAAAAACCCAGATATGTACCATAATTATTATTATGCATACGAGATCTAATTTAAATGACCAGAAAGGGTAGGCTTGGAGGGGACAGTAGTTATCAGAAATAGCCACAATGGACGTGTAAAAGAGAGAGAAGTATTCCACCACTATTTTATGGCAACAAAGAGAATTACATTGTAGGTCAGTTGTGTTCACTCGAGTCTGAGGTCTTGTGTGGCTTCCACTGGCAAACAAACCCACCTTCTTCATCTATTATTTTCCCTGAAGGCTTTCTGCATGAGTCATGGGCTGATCATGGCATGAGATGCTTATTGTCACTTTCTAAACTAGGATTGCCCTGTCCTCCTCAGAGTCAGTGCCAGGCTCTTCCTTGCCCAGGGGCAGCCACTGACTGTGGGTTAGCAGGTGCCTCCAGGCGGTGCCTTGGAGACAATAGCAATAAACCAAACTGGGAAACAGAAGGTGCCTAGTTCCTGGGGCAGCCTCTGTTCTTGGTGGCTGTCTGCTTCAGGTACCAGTTCTGGTCCACAAGCTTTGGTTGTCCCAAATCCTCTCTGAGGACAGACAAAGTCACAGGGCAGCTACAGCCAAATTCTCAAGGTTGTCTCTAGGCAACATGAATGCTCAGGGAGGCAGACACCGTGGTACACACACAGCAGGGGTTGTATGCTCCATCAATGGCACCTGTCCCTACAGCACACTCTCCCCGGGTGGGGAGAATGTCCCGGGACACCCAAGAAGGTGGCAGGGGAAGAAGGTCGGGACATCTAGCAGCACATGGCCCTTACTGAGAAAGGCTCCGAGATAGTGGCTCATTAAAAACACCGCAGCCAAAGCAAGACGGGAGAGGCGCTTCAGGCCACCTGCTTTTGCCCAGGAATGTAAGGAAGCTTCAGAAAGAAAAAACAACTATGGATAAGAACCAGTATAATGAATTAGAGAGAAAGCCATCGCTCCCGGCCATATAATGCATGAGTTTTCTCCCCTTGTCAGCTTGTCAAAGATGGGATCCTGATTCCTCTCTGTCAACGTCAAATCCTTCCTGCTTAGATACCATGTTCAGGTGCAGGCAGGGAGGAGGTGAGAGTGGCATCTGATAAGTGTGTGTGTGGGGGGGGTGGGTGGGGGGAGGACTGCTTTAGGAAAGCACATTAACCCTTTTTTTCTGTCCCAGCTCCTAAGGGGAGATGGAACCAGTGGGCTTAATTGGCTCTGAACAAAGTCCTTGAAATTCCCTAGAAAGCTATGCAACCAGATGTCACTGTCTGGCACTGAGTGTTAAAGAGGTGTCTTTGTAACAAACCCAGTGGAAGGTGGATAGCAGATTCCTTTTAATGAAGCCAAGCTCCCACCCTCGCTTTATAGACATGTTAGGACACCCCACCCCAGAAAAAAGACAAGATCCTTACTGTGTAAGTTTACAATTTGAGTTCAAATGTACCACATATGAGTTGAATTCAGTTAAAATAGTAACACCATCAACATGATTCCCGGCCCTGTTCTCTCTCACACTCTGATCTTTGAGGTTGGTTCATGTTTCCTTAACGAAAGACCAATTTGCCAGGAGATGAAAGTTTCCATCATTTGCAATCTGTATGATCCTGGGCATGTCGTTGATTCACTCTGAGCCTCTTTTTTTTTTCCACTACCAAGTGGAACAACTTTATGTTATGTCTGCCTTATAGGCTTACCCTGGGAGGGAATTTTTCACTTGCTGGACATGTGCCAGATACCTGCTTTGTACCAGAGTGCACATCCTGGTGAGGAGATGGAAGGAATACAGACTTGAACTTGATGCAGTTCTAACCTTAGGGAATGCACTGGGCAACCGGTATGCAGGAACATGCTCTGTGAAGTGAAGAGCACTTCACCAAGGGAAGCCCATCCCATTTCCTGCGGCAACCCAGAGTTGACTGAAGGACTGACTTCTGGTCGGTTGAGCCTCCGGTCGTGAGGGACCCAGGGTTTTTATATATTAGGACAGCCAAGATATGGATACAACTTAAGTGTCCATTGATGGATGAATGTATAAAGAAGATGTGGAATACAATGGAATACTATTCAGCCATAAAAAGAAGGAAATGTTGTGACAACATGGATGGATCAAACTTGAGGGAATTATGCTAAGTGACCTAAGTCAGACAGAGAAAGATAAATGCCATATGATCTCATATGTGGCATCTAAAACAAATCAACCTTATGGATGTGGAGAACAGACTGATGGTTGCAGGAGGCCACTTGGATGGAGGGGTGAGAGGCCAAATGGGTGAAGTGGTTAAAAAGTATAAACTTCCAGTTATAAAATAAATAAATAAATAAATAAATAAACAAATAAATAAATAAATAAATCATGAGGAAGCAATGAACAGCATGGTGACTATAGTTAATATATTGTATATTTGAAATTTCTAAGATAGAAAATTTTAGAAGTTCTCATCAAAAGAAAAAATTCTTGTAACTATATTTGGTGATAGATGTTAATTAGAGTTGTTATGTTCCTTTTATAATATAAACAAATATTGAATCGTTGTGTTATAATACCTGAAACAAATATAATGTTTATCAGTTATATCTAAATTTTAAAAATAAAATAAATAAGTTTTAAAATAAGTTAGTGAAGCCCTATCCAGTTTTGCCCAGTAAGTAGAGAATCAGCCTGCAGACTGAAGAGTCCTGGATTCAACTCCCATTAAGGGCACGTACCTCAGTTGCAAGCTTGATCCTTGGTCCTGGTTGAGGCATATGCGGGAGGCAACCAATTAATGTGTCTCTCTCATTTCAGTGTTTCTCTCTCTGTCTCTCCCCCTACCTCCCACTCTCTCTGAAAAGCAATGGGAAATTATCTTACGATGAGAAGTAACAACAAAAAAGAAGTTATTGAAGAACTAACCCAGCATAAATACAATCAACCAGTGTTACCATCTATCAAAAACACTTAATCACAACTCCATCAAAACCCACATTAACAGCTTTAGAAGATGTCGTGCTGGTCCGGGCCACAAGGCTTGCCTTCTACCTCAGTTTCCCTACATTACAATTCTTCCAGTAGTAATAAAGTTGAACACTGACTTTGGCAGGAGCTTTGAGGCTCCATTGGACCCATAGTCACCCACTTCTTATGTGAACTCACTCCCTAGCTGCAAGATGACCTACACCATTCATTCATTCATTTAACAGATATTTAACATCTAGATGGCAGCTAGGCATGGGGATATGGGGGCAGGGGTGAGGGGGTGGACAAAATCTGTACTCTCAAGAGCTCTCTGAAAAAAACAGAAGAAATCTATCTTTTAAATGTTTATTTTATTTGTTATTATTGACAGTATTATAGATGTCCCCATTCTACCTCCACCCAGCCCCCATCCCACCCCAGGCCTTCACTATTGTTCATGTCCATGGGCCATACATATAGGTCTTTGAAAACTATCTTGCAATGAATAATCACAACACTGTGTGACAAATGCAGCTTTAAAAGTGAGTTCAAGAAGGAGAGCTAACACACACAAATGGGCATGACCCACACATCTGGGAGGATGACAGGCAAGACCTTCTAGAAAAAGCTGGCATTTGAAACCTCAATAGGAGTTTACCAAACAAATAGGGTGACATTAGAGGAGGAGAAAGAAGAATAGTCAAGGAAGAGGGAACAGAGCATCACCCAGGACCATGATCCTTCAACCTCCATCCCTGACCCTCAGGGTCACCTACCACCCAGGCTCTTGTGGCTGCCATGCTCTGCTGGACAGCACCAGACTTGGCCACAGCTCTGCTTCTGCAGATTCAGTGCTTCAGATGCTTGGCTAAGTGTACAGAGGCAATCAGTCTCTGCTACCACATACCTTTCTCCAGTCCTTGCCCATGGTCCTGATTTATTCCTCTTTTCCTGGTCCTTTAGTTGAGATCCCAACTTTTACTATTTCCAAATTCATCTGTGTTATGATCTGAGCATGCAGTGAATGTTTTGTGCATGGAGGTGGAGTTAAGAGGTAATAAACAAGGCCCTGGAGGATAAGATTTTAATGAGGAGCAGAAGGAAAAATTTTGAGGCAGGTTGGAGAGATGGTGCGCCTACCCGTGACACTGTGAGGAAATGGTGTATTTCTCACTGAAAAAAAAACACACAAGGAGAAACTTAAGAGAGGGATGTTTACACTAGAAAAGACACTACTTCAAACAGAAATTTCCTGGGCAACCTGTCACACACAGGTACCAAGGGCATGGTATAGCCAAACAGCCCTGGGCTTGAGACCTTGTCCTACCATGGGTCTGAGTTGAGCAACATTCTGAAGCTCCAATTTGTCCTAAGTGAACCAATGTGCAGAACTAACGAGGTCATCAATTTTTCTTCCAGCTAATGAACTCGTCAGGAAGGGTGTGATATGGGAAGATGATGAGATGAGCAACCAAACCTGATTAAATAGTTTCATCTTCATCAAAGAATCAGACACAGCGCTGAAGCCCCATTATTCACTGGAAGGGGATAATTACACAGAAGGCCTGCCATCAGGGCCACCCTCCCCTCATCCAACTCTCTCTACTCCCTTGAGTACAAAGAATATGTTGGACCTGGGAACAAGCACTCATTTAATTCAACAACTATTTGTGGGCAGCCTGCTCTATGTCAGGTGTGGGTCAAGAATAAAGGATAGAGACAGATATGATATTGTCTTTGCTTTTAAGCAGTCCAAGGTCAACCTGGTATGGAATAACAACTAACTGAAATTGCTATGAAAGATGCTCTTTTAGCACTTTCAACCAAGTGCTGTGGGGCTGGACCAGGGTGGGAGAGGGGAGGGAACCAGGAAGTCTTCTCATATGTAGTTACCCTTGAGTTAAGCTTTAAAGTTCAGCATAACCTCATTAAGGAAGGAATAAGGGACCTGGATGGACACACTGGGCAGAGGGATAAGCTTGATCCTTGGTCCTGGTTGAGGCACATGCGGGAGGCAACCAATTAATGTGTCTCTCTCATTTCAGTGTTTCTCTCTTTGTCTCTCCCCCTACCTAAAGGTAGGATGGAATGATAACATCCAGCTAGTTTGAACAAACAGGTGCTTCTTACCCAACTTCATAGATGGTAAGCCATCCAAGACCATTCATTTGGGTTTAAAAACAAAATTATTAATTCTTCTCAAGGATTCCAAATTGTATCCTTCTCAGATTTTTTTTTTGGTGTTGGAATTTTGTTTTTGGGTGGATTTCATGAGAGCTTTTCTATTCACATTTTCCAAATTCTCCGTCATTTACTTCATTCCTTTAAAAATGTATATTAACAAAAGCTTTATTTTGAAGACTTTTATGAGATGTTCTGACTTTATATAAGAGCAAAGATTAACTTTAATAAGGACTTTATTAGAGTTTTGCAACCAAAGAATAATAAGACATTTTGCACGATCCTGGTCTAACTGTAGAGCTGGATCATTCATTTTATGACGTGGTCCTCCGTTGCACTTGGAAATAAATGCACTTTCATCTGGTGAGTTAGTTCAGGGGAAGCTAAGCTGCTATAGTGACCCAGAACCATTCACATATAGAAGTTTCATCTTTCTCATGCAATAGTACCGAGGCAGCACCCCTGTTCAAGATGACCATTTAAGAACTCAAATTCCTTCCAAGTTGCCACTTACCCATGTCCAGGGCATTGTCACCATCTGCACAATTGAAGCTGGGATACTTCTAGGTCTAGTTTCCAGGAGAATGGGAAAGGAAATTTGGAGAACACATAATGCCCCAGAGCAAAAGTGACAAATATCACAAACTCACACTTCACTAGCAAACACATAGCCACATGAGCACACTTAACTTTAAAGGAGGCTGGAAGCCATGAATAGCTTGCAGCCAACTCTGTTAGTATGGAAGGAGGAGGTAGTGGGGTTTGGAGGACAGGTAACAGTACCCACTATTGTCCATACTTATGATCTCTAATATCTGTGTGCATCCTTTTCCTTCCACATACTGTCCTCTCCTTAAGGAAAATTATTCCAAAATCTCTAAGTCCGGGATTTCTGTGAGATACACAGTCCTCTCGGGATCATATTTGGTTTCTCAACATTTGGCAACCTATAAACTAAAAGGCATGATGTCTGACCCACCTCACATATACAGTGTTGGAGCAGAATCAGGACAACCACAGCAGCGTGTAACATAGAGAGCAGTCACTGGCTAATAGCAATGATTAAATACTGCTGGGAAAGAATGACCCCCCCCTCTTTCCTGATATGGAGGAAATTCTCTGGTAAAATCCTGGACATATTCACCAAGAGAAGGTTATTTATCTTCTGATGTGACCTCTAACTTCATCCTTGTCCTTTATCTTCCATGGCCACATGGAAGTGGTGTTGCAATATGGCCATACTCATGGCTAAACACCTTTCACAGCTACTCCCTGCTGGTTCAGATTTGGGAGCCTAAGGCTTGCTTGAGGCTGGAATTGTCACTTGCTTTTACAGGACAGGGTTAGGGTTTCTTTGACAGAACTGAAAGTTTAGTAAGCTCGGTTGCTTCCAGTTAGTTCAATGTGCCAGTGGCCAACCCAAAGTTTTTTTTAGCTACAGCTTTTGAATCTGCTTGACCTCTCTCTTGCTCTCTTGCTCTTTTCTGTCTCACTTTCTCATTAAGTAGTGACTATCCTGCAGCCATCTAAAACAAGGAGCATAGGTGAGAAGGCAGCACCTTTAGTGTTATCTTTGCCAAAGTCTGAGCAATTACAATTTTATCTCTTGCTATTTGTGATACAGAAGTAGCTACTTTTGTAACTTTTGAGCTTTCAAATTTCTGGGCATTCTCTATACTCTTTCATCTCTGCTTGTACCCTTTCTTAAAAATCATCTTTTTTGTAAAATCTTGCTAAAAGCAAAGATAATACACATTAACATTCTGGATCTTTCCAACATGTTTCTCTAGAGGTATAGTGTTGGTTGTTACATAGCCTGCCTTCAAATTACAATGAGAGAGGGTGTTACCATATATTTTCCCAGGGCATAACAAAGGTCCCCAACTTTCTAGCCTGAGCTGTCTGTATCCTTACTCTCTGCCATCTTACAGCTGAGCGAAGTCTATGTAATTTAGTTTGGCGTTATGGCAGCACTACACCCATGGCACCAACTTCAACATTTATTAGGGTTAAGCTAAGCTGCTATAACAAAAAGACCAAAGGAAGGAGTGGCTTCAACAATATAGACCTTTGTTTCCCTTTCCATAACAGTCCTGAGAAGAACAGTCCTCAGTGATTGGGTGTTTCTCCTCCTTAAAGGGACCAAAGTTCCTTCTAAGTTCTAGCTTCACCAGCTTGTAGGGTACTGTTATCATCCTCATGTGTGAAGGTGGATCTCAGCTATGTCCAAGTTTTAGCCGGAGGGAAGAAGAGAGAGTCCCCAGAGGAGGCTTATCTAATCAATATCTTATGTCCTTGAAAGAGAAATGGCCCACATCTATCCAGCTCACATTCTATTGGAAAGAATAATGTCATGTGACCAAACCTAATTACAAGGGAAGCTGGGAGATGTAGTGTGGCTAATACTGATTACAGTTCTAATACCATGGGAGAAGGAGAGAATGGATTAGGTGGGAACAACTGCCAGATTCTAAACAACCCTGCTTAACATTAAAGGTATAAGTTGTGAGAACTATTTCGTATTGTAATTTCTTATTCAGCTCTAGGAGATCCATAATGGACTTTAAACCTCCTTGTTTTACTCACCACTGTAATCTTAATTCAGCAGCATCCAATACCATTGAGCAAATGGAAACTGATTAGAAAGGAGTTATAATTAAGCTATAACAAAAAAATAAATGTGTGCTTTCACAAAAATAGAGGTTTACTCCATGGAGGTTTACTCCATGGAATCTAGGCAGACCTCTATAGAATTCCAAGGTTCCACTGAATGCAGTTTGAAACCCTCAAAACTATTGACAGAGCAGTGTTGAAGGCTTATCAAGAATCTACCCTGAGAACCAAGATGGTGGCATAGGTAAACACCTGTACTTGCTGCCTCTCACAACCACATCAAAACTACAACTAAAAGACAAAACAAATATCATCTAGAACCACGGGAAAGCTGGCTGAGCAGAAATTCTATAACTAGAAGGAAAGAAAAAAGTGCATTGAGATTGATAGGAGATACGGAGGTGTGGGTGAAATAGGCTGGCAAATGGGTGCACTGTTGTTGTTTTCAATCAGGAGAGAGATACAAGCTCAAAATTGCTCTGAACTTCAGTTCCAGGTGAGACTCTGGGGACCCCGACTCATATGGGGAGAAACTGTACTGTCTGGCATCGGGCTGGAACATGAAGGTGGCTTTCTCTCAGAGGTGCTCACAGTGATAATTGTTCCTGCATGGGACCATGGGACACAGAGACCCAGGGACCTCTCTGGGGCAGGGCTGACTGGCAGCCATTACTGTTTGCTCCACCCTGGTGATTCCGTGAGACCCTACCCCACCCAATTTACAACCCCACACAAGCTGCACAGCGGCTTTTTCATATAAATGACCTGTCCTTTTATGACCTAAAACCTAACAAACTGCAGCTGGGTCAGAGAGCTCCAAAGCTTCCAAAAGAAGTCCTAAGGCCCTGCAGCAGCAGTCTGAATTGCTTCACAGCTGGGCCTCATCTGGGAACTTCCGAACGCAAACAAAGAGGAGAAATCTGCAGATCTCTCTGTAGCTTCTACTGGGTGGCCTCAGGCAATGGTTGACTTTGCACCTCCTTGGAGATCCAAGAGCCAGTATACCCAGTGGTCAGTGTGAGATCACACCAGATTACAAGTCTTCACATCCATAAGTCACATACTCAGGGGACAGACTTAGTAGCACCAAAGTTCCTCTGAAGCAAGTCCTGCCCCATAAGGTGTCTCCAGCACAGAAGTTCTCCCATTGTAGACACAGTTGGTCCTCACAGCCAATTGGCCTGGAGGTCAATTTCTCCCAGTGATACCAACAATCATCAAGGCTTAACTACAACAAAACTGTGCACCTAGCCCACAAAAGGGTGCACCAAGAGTGTCTACTTCAGGTAATTGGGGAGGCTAAGCCACTGGGCCTTATAGGACACCTAGCACACAAAGCCACTCTATCAACACAGGGAAGCAGCCAAAATGTGGAGACAAAGAAATACGTCACAAATTAAAGAAATGGAGGAAAGCAAACTACTGGATATAGAGTTCAAAACCATGGTTATAAGGTTACTCAAGAATCTTCTAGAAACCTCCAAGAAATTTAGTGAGACCCTCAAGGATATGAAAAAGGACCAACTAGAAATTAAGCATACACTGACTGAAATAAAGAATAATATACAGAGATTCAACAACAGACTAGAAGATCACAAGAATCAACTCAAAGATTTAAAATATGAAGAAGCAAAAAACACCCAACTGTAAAAAGCAAAAAGACTCCAAAAATATGAAGACAGTATAAGGAGCCTCTGGGACAACTTCAAGCGTACCAACATCAGAATTATGGGGGTGCCAGAGAGAGAGAGCAAAATATTGAAAACCTATTTGAAGAAATAATGACAGAAAACTTCCTCTACCTGGTGAAAGAAATAGACTTACAAGTCCAGGAAGCATAGAAAATCCGAAACAAAAGGAATCTAAAGAGGACCACACCAAGACACATCATAATTAAAATGTCAAGAGCAAAAGACAATAAGAGAATCTTAAAATCAGCAAGAGAAAAACAGTTAGTTACCCATACGACTGTCAGCTGATTTTTCAACAGAAACCATGCAGGCCAGAAGGGAGTGGCAAGAAATATTCAAAGTGATGAATAGCAAGAAAATACAATCAAGATTACTTTACCCAGCAAAACTATCATTTAGAATTGAAGGTCAGATAAAGAGCTTCACAGACAAGAAAAAACTAAAGGCATTCACCATCACCAAACCAGGATTATATAAAATGCTGAAGGGTATTCTTTAAAAAGAGGAAAAAGGTAAAGATAAAAATTATGAACAACAAAGTGACAACAAATACATATCTATCAACAAGTGAATCTAAAATTCAAGTGAATAAAAAATCTGATGAACAGAATAAACTGGCAAATATAATAGAATCAGGGGCATAGAAAGGGAGTGGACTGACACTTCTCAGGGAAAAGGGGGTGTGGGGGGTGCAGGAAGAGATTGGACAAAAATCTTACATCTACGGATGAAGATAGTGGGGGAGGGATAAGGGCATGGGGTGGGGTGGGAACCAGGTTGAGGGGAACTATGGGGGGAAAAAAGAGGAACAACTGTAATAATCTGAACAATAAAGGTTTATTAAAAAAAAATCCACCCTGTGGTTTGGATTCATGAGCAAATTTCTACTTCTACAAATAGAACAGAACTAGCATCTTTTTGGTTGTGAATTAGAAGAAATAAACATTTTGATGGGAGTAGAATATTTTGGTATCTACAAGCAAGTACAGTGGGTCCTTGGGTTACATCAGAGATCTGTTCCTCTGGTGTGACATAATGCGATTTTTGCTGTAAGTCGGGACCCACCTACATAAGCACCTATATCACTCACATGGAGCATATACACAGCAGTAATGAAGTGAAACAGTAAAAAAAAAAAAAAAAAAAAAAAATTTTAAAAGAAGGATAACAATGCCTGACCTTTACTTGTCCTATATAATAAAAGGGTAATATGCAAATTACCCTAACAGCAGAACGACTGGGATGACTAGTCACTATGACACATAATGACCACAGGGGGTGACACTCAATGCAGGAGCTGCCCCCTGGTGTTCAGTGCACCCCCTCAGGGGGAGTTCTGTTCAGCTATAAGCCAGGCTGCCAGCTGCCAGCACAGCGGTGGTGGTGGGAGCCTCTCCTGCCTCCTCAGCAGAGCTAAGAATGTGTGACTGCAGCCTAGGCCTGCTCCCCGCTGGAAAGTGGACATCCCCCGAGGGCTCCCAGGCTGCCAGAGGGATATCTGACTGCAAGCTTAGGCCCGATCCCTGGGGGAGCGGACCTAAGCCGGCAGGTGGACATCCCCTGAGGGGTTCCAGACTATAAGAGAGCATAGGCTGGGCTGAGGGTCCCCCCAACCCCCACGAGTGCACAAATTTTTGTGCACTGGGCTTCTAGTGGTAAATAAATAATAAAAGAACATAAAACACATATGTACATGACGGAACTTTTTAAAAAAATAAATGGGAGATGGTGATGTAACTACGAAATGATGAACGTTGAGTCTGATGTAACCTGAGGACTGCCTGTACATTGCCCTTGCCCCACTTGGCCTATAAGATGTTCTCTAACTGCCCTAACAGGAAAGGCTCTTTACAAAGGGCCCCAGCTGAACTTTTCATCTCATCTCCTCCCCTCCCCCTGGAGCATGCTCCCTAGACCACGAGCTATTTTTGAGCACATCGTAACCTTTTATACTCTTACACCTGTGCAGGTGCTGTTTATGCCTTTGCAATTTAAATGCTTTTTTCTTTTATTTCTGACCATTTCAACTCTTCCCTTTCTAATGGTAACTGTGTCCATCACATCTTTCCTGATCCTTCCAACCTCATGTGCTTTATTTCTTCACAGCTCCTTCTTTTACATTCTGCCCTGTTACTTTGTTTGCTTCCTTGGTGAACTACACTACTAAGACTTTAAGTTCTTCTGGTGCAGGAACTGCATCTTGGTCATCTCTTCATTCCTGCCATGTCTAGCCTAGTGTCCTGAGGTAGTGGATGTTTACAAAACGGTCTTGAATTAACTCTCTGCTCAGAAGTCTTGAGACACTATCTATTAGTTTCCCCTTTAGGGAAGAGAAAGTATTTCCTTAAATTTCTATGTGGCCAGTAATCTGATGTACATTCATGATATAATTTCAGACTTAGCAGCAAGGCACTATATCCTGAACATAAATGTATTCAACTATTCATTTAACCAATGTTCTGTGACCAGCTCCCATAATAGGCATTAGGAATCCAATATTGAACAAGATAGGCTGGGTTTTTTTCCTTGAGGAACTTAAGGTGTGGCCTGTGAGAGAGCCATCAAAACTATCACCAACCACAAACACTAACTGAGAGCCTATTATGTGCAGGTCCTCATGCCACAGGGACTATGCATTTGCTGGGTGTGAAGGGGGAGCATGCAGAGATGGGTCATGCACAGAGTCAGTATTGGTTAAGGAGACAGGACATATATTACAACAAGGACCATATGCTCCTTGCCATACTGGAAATTAGCAATGGGGGGATGTGAATATTTGGAGGCAGGGCTGCTTGCCAAGGACAGGAAAGGCTGAAAGACCTCATTGAAATGGAGGGACTTATTCTGGACCTTCGCAAATGGCTGGGGCTTGGATACATGGAGAAAAGGGAGTCAGAGGATATTCCAGGAAGAAAGAGAAGAATGTATGGTAGTTTAAGAAAAACAAATAAACTTTACAGGAGCAAAGTATCCATTCATCCTTTTTGCATTAATGCAGCTTTCACAATGCGGTACTGGGAAGTTGTCCCATAGATACCGTGTGTGCTCCTGCTCAAGGAGTTATAATCTAGACATGTGTAAAAAAGAACCGCAACCAAGGCAGCAGGATTTCATCTCCTGGTGGCATCCCATTCTCTGCTTTGACTTAAACAAGGGGAGAGAGTGTCATCTCCAGGAGACCATTGTTAAGAAGCATTTTTACTTCCTGGTGATAGAGGGAGAACACTGAGGAGGCTGGTGGTACCTGCTGATTATTTCGTCCTCTTAGCTTGCTATTACCTTGGTAGACAGTTTTTGGTTTTTTAGAGGGTTTTTTATGTTAAATCTCTATTGTTCAGATTATTACAGTTGTTCCTCTTCCTCCCCCCCCCCCCCCCACCCCATAACTCCCCTCCACCCGGTTCCCACCCCAGCCTCTGTCCTTACTTTTCCACTGTCCTCATCCATAGGTGTAAGATTTTTGTCCAATCTCTTCCTGCATTCCCTACACCCCTTCCCCCCCCCCAAGAATTGTCAGTCCACTCCCTTTCTATGCCCCTGACTCTATTCTATTCACCAGTTTATTCTGTTCATCAGATTTTTTATTCACTTGATTTTTAGATTCATTTGTTGATAGATATGTATTTGTTGTTCATAATTTTATCTTTACCTTTTTCTTCTTCTTCCTCTTCTCAAAGGATACCTTTCAGCATTTCATATAATATTGGTTTGGTGGTGATGAACTCCTTTAGCTTTTTCTTGTCTGTGAAGCTCTTTGTCTGACCTTCAATTCTGAATGATAGCTTTGTTGGGTAGAGTAATCTTGGTTGTATGTTCTTGCTATTCATCATTTTGAATATTTCTTGCTATTCCCTTCTGGCCTGCAAAGTTTCTGTTGATAAATCAGCTGACAGTCTTATGGGTGCTCCCTTATAGGTAACTAACTGTTTTTCTCTTGCTGCTTTTAAGATTCTCTCTTTGTCTTTTGCTCTTGGCATTTTAACTGTGATGTGTCTTGGTGTAATCTTCTTTGGATTCCTTTTGTTTGGGGTTGTCTGTGCTTCCTGGACTTGTAAGTCTATTTCTTTCACCAGGTAGGGGAAGTTTTCTGTCATTATTTCTTCAAATAGGTTTTCAATATCTTGCTCTCCCTCTTCTTCTGGCACACCTATAATTTGGATGTTGGTATACTTGAAGTTGTCCCAGAGGCTGCTTACACTATCTTCATAGTTTTGGATTTTTTTTTCTTTTTTCTTTTCCGGTTGGGTGTGTTTTGCTTCTTCACATTTCAAATCTTTGACTTGAATCTTGCTATTCCTCTAGTCTGCTGTTGGATCTCTGTATATTATTCTTTATTTCAGTCAGTGTATGCTTAATTTCTAGTTGGTCCTTTTTCATATTCTCGAGAGTCTCACTAGATTTATGGAGGGTCGCACTAAATTTATCGGCAGTTTCTAGAAAATTCTTGAAAAACATTATAATTGTGGTTTTGAACTCTATATCCAGTAGTTTGCTTTCCTCCATTTCTGTCATTTGTGACATGTTTATTTGTCTCCCCATTTTGTTTCCTTGGGTTGATAGAGTGGCTTTCTGTGTTAGGTGTCCTATAAGGCCCAGTGGCTTAGCCTCCCCAATTACTTGAAGTAGACACTCTTGGTACACCCTTTTGTGGGCTGGGTGCACAGTTTTGTTGTAGTTAAGCCTTGATTGTTGGTATCACTGGGAGGAATTGACCTCCAGGCCAATTGACTGTGAGGACTAGCTGTGTCTATTGTGGGAGAATTTCTGTGCTAGAGACATCCTTATGGGGCAAGACTTGCTTCAGTGGGGCTTTGGTGCTCACCGAGTCTACCCCCTGAGTGTGTCCCTTATGGATGTGAAGAGTTGTAATCTCGATGGTCCCATTCTGACCACTGGGTATAGTGGCTCTTGGATCTCTAAGGAGGTGCTAATTTAGCCTCTGCCTGAGGCTACCCAGCAGGAGCTGTGGAGAGATCTGCAGATTTCTCTTCTTTGTTTGGGGTTTGGAGGTGCCCAGATGAGGCCTAACTGTAAAGCAATGTAAGCTGCTGTGGGGCCTTGGGCCTTCTTTTGGATGTTCTGGATCTCTCTGATCCAGCTGCAGTTTGTTAGGTAATTTTAGATTGCAGAAGGCCAGGCCATTCATATGCAAAAGCCTCTGCATGCAGCTTGGGTGGGGCAGGATCTCAGGGAATCAACTGGGTGGAGCAACCAGCTATGGCTGATCCTCTTCCCAGCCCTAAGGGGCCCTGGGTATCAGTGTCCCTCAGTAATCACTGCAAGCACCTCTGAGAGAAAGCTGCCCTCGAGTTCCTCCTGATGCCAGACAGTCCAGTTTCTCTGTGTATGAGTCTGGGTCCCCCGAGACTCACCCAGAACTGGAGTTAGAGCAGTCAGGAGCTTTTGTCTCCCTCCTGATTGAA
This sequence comes from Murina feae, assembly GCA_004026665.1. Taxonomy (NCBI): domain Eukaryota; kingdom Metazoa; phylum Chordata; class Mammalia; order Chiroptera; family Vespertilionidae; genus Murina; species Murina feae. Next base: position 18,581 of record PVJC01017153.1, read on the forward strand.
AAAAACAACTGTGTCCTCAGTTGCCAGCCCTTTCCATGTGCACCTCCGTACCTCTGCACTTTACTTCTGCACCTCCACTGAGTCTCAATGTACATTTCTCTTTCCTTCTAGTTGTAGAACTTCCACTCAGCCAGCCTTCCTTTGGTTCTGGGCAATGTCTCTATTGTCTTTTAGTTGTAGTTTTGAAGTGGTTGTGTGAGGCTGCAATTTCAGGTGTTTACCTATGCTGCCATCTTGGTTTCTCTCCTACCTTGGTAGGTATTAAATGGTGATGTTAAATAGAGATAGGGGGTCTAGCAGGTTGGATTAAGATCTCAAACTTTCCTCTTTCCACTCCTCACTCCCTAGAATTAGCCACCATCTCCTCCTCTCCTTCTTTCTGAAATAGCTTTTCTTCCTTGCTCCTTTTCTACTTAATTGGGACTTAAAAAGAATAATGGTGTTCTGTGCAGGCATTTCTTAGAACAATGTCAAAAAGGATAATAAAACGTCAGGTGAAGTAATGAGTCACCTCAGTCCTGAAAAGCCTCCTTTGAGGAGAAAAATGTAAACAACACCTCAGTAAAATGGGAACTATCATCTACTCTAATAAAAGAGTAATATTGAAATTGACCATTTCTATGGGACGCCTAAGCCATGCCCACCAACCAATCAGAGTGGCTGTATAAAAATTAACTCAGCCAAGATGGAGGCCAGCAGTGCAACCACAGAGATGGGTGCAGTGCAGGCGGCAGGGTGAGTGGGGTGTGTGAGGCAGGTGATGGGCTAGGGTATGTGGGGCAGGCCACAGGTTGGGCAGGTACAGGCCGGGCTGAGGAACCCCCCTGAGTGCACAATATACTGTGCACTGGGCTCCTAGTCTACTCTAATAAAAGAGTAATATGGAAATTAACCATCTCTCCGAGACGCCTAAGCCATGCCCACCAGCCAAGCCATGCCCACCAGCCAATCAGAGCAGCTGTATGCAAATTAACCCTGCCAAGATGGAGGCCGGCAGCCACAGAGCTCCAGCGGGCAGCAGGGCGGGCGGTGGTGCGGGCGGCAGTGGGTAAGGCTCGTCAGAGAGCAGCATGAACCTGTGCAACCTGGACAAGGTACCCAAGACCCTGGAGTTCTTCGAGCTGCTGGGGCCAAACTACGGGGCCAGCTCCGAGGTGGGCGTCTTGCTCCCCGTGGAGCCTCTGGATGGGTTCCCATCCATGGCCCTGCAGGGGCCCCAAGCTGGAGCCTAGGCTCTTTGAGCCACTAGTGGCGATGGGGGGAAGCCTATCATACCCTGAGCCCTGCAGCATCCTGGGCTGTCCCACAACCAAGAAGCTGTCCCTGGCTGTCCCCCCCGCGGTGGCTCTACCTTGACCGAGCCCTTGCGCCTCCTGTACCCCGCCACGGTGAACTCCCCCAGCAGGGATGATGGGCCGGGCCCCTTGTCCTCTTTCGGCCCCTTTTTCTCAGACTGCATCCTGCCGCCGCTGCCGCCGCCACCCTGCCAGGTGTCCTAATGATCTGTGTGTAGGCTATGGGTGCACCACTTACTGCAGCCTCTGGAGACCCAACAGGGTTTTGGAAGGGGACCCGGGGGAGGAGGGAGTGCCCCAGGACTGACACGACGTACCCTCCCTCCCATGAGAGACTGCTGTGGACACTCCAGGTCTCTCCCCAGACAAAAGGATAATGGGAAAATGCACATAGAGATGAAACCCATGGGGTGAGGGTCCCCACTGGGGGGCTTGGCCAACCTGCAAACAGCCATCAGCCCCTCACCCAGGCTGGCCAGGCACGCCAGCAGGTAGACATCCCTCAAGGGGTCCTAGACTGAGAGAGGGCACAGGCCGAGCTGAGGGACCCCCCTGACCCTGAGTGCACAAATTTTTGTGCACCGGGCCCCTAGTGTATATAGAAAAGCATATCCACTGACTTTCTGTCTTCCCGCTTACCCTTCTGCCTCTGCCCAGGTGGAGCCAATTGTTTGTCTGAGAAGGCATTTTTAGTTTGGCCAATACATTAAGTAAATTTTATGTAAGTCAGGAACCTATAAGGCTTTAATAATTTTCCTTAGCTCCTTCCTTTCCTATTCGAATACACTTGATCATCCCACAAGGAATCCACTGTGGATCTAACTGTTGATCAGAATTATTCTAGAATAACATACATTCTCATGAAATGACCTCCTGTGTCTTGGAGACATCATATTCTCAGTCAACCACTTGACTGTTTTTGCAAGTCTAGCAGGGTAGTTTATTGGCTTTATAATATGAAACTCTCACCATCAGGGACTGAGCTAAGAATCACCAAATTGTTTCCCATCCATCGTTTAGTTGAGCTCTGAATCACAAAAGTAGTAGAAGACCCAGCATGATGTTTTCTTCAAAATGAGCAAACCCTTAATTAAACAGAAGTAAATAATGGTTACAATGTGTTCCTTAATTAAATAGATGTAAATACCAAATCACTCTGCTTTTCTCACACACATCAATTTTGCATCATCTCATTTTCCTGTTTGCCCAGTGGACATGAAAATTCTGAGGCTCTATTTTGGTCAAAATCTCCCGAGTATACCTGCCAGGCTGGGTGTTCAATCATGAATATTTGCATATTGGTTTATAGAGTTCTGTTGCTCGTGTCTACTCTCCCTTCCTTTGGCATCTGTGGTCTTACAAATTACTTTGAGCCTGACATAACTGGATCATCAAAAAGAAGCATGGTTGCCAGGGATGTAATTCCACACAAATAAAAATCACATCCTAATAAAAAACATGAGAGAGAGAGAGAACGAGAAAGAGAGAGAGAGAGAGAGAGAGAGAGAGAGAGAGAGAGAGAGAGAGAGAGAGAGAGAGAAGCATGGTCCTGCCTGTGGCTGGCAAAGCATCTTGACTCCTGTCTTGGGAAAAAAAAAATACCTGGAGACATGAGATGAGAGGTGTGAGATAGGAAGGGTGTGTATTATAAAAACTGAGCCCTCACTGTTGAGTGGCACTGGGTGACCCTCAGAGTTACAATGCTTCATGCCTGCTGTCTTTCTTCACACCCAGTTTTGAGTTTAGGCAGATTCCTTCTGGGGACTGGAGAAATAACTCATGGAATCTGTGATGATTAATTTTATGTGTCAACTTGGCCAGACAATAGTGCCCAGTTGCTCAGTCAAACTCTAGTCTAAATGTTGTGATGAAGAGATTTGATAGTTATCATTAACATTTACAATCAGTTGTCTTTAAATAAAGGAAACCATCCTTCATAATGCAGGTGTGTCTCATTCAATCACAGGAAGACTTCATAACCAGAAGACATTCCTTCAGAGGGATGGGTCCACCCTCCATTCAGTTTCCTGGAGAAGAAGATTCTGCCTCTAGACTGTAACACGGAGGTCCTGTCTGAGGTTCTAGCCTGCTGACCCACACTGGCCCAGACTTGCCAGAGGATACAATCACATGAGCCAATTCCTTGAAATAAATCCCTCTCTCTGCATATACATCCTATTGGTTCTAGTTTTTTAAGAAACCCTGACTAACACAGAGTCTGTCTAAATAAAATGAGAACATTCTACTTCCAATTTAGAGAGACTAGCCCAATCCAATCACAGGGAGAAGCATGCTGTTAGTGCCCGTTAAATAGCTGAGTGAGTGGTGTGGAGAGGAAGGAAGTGAGTCCATACCACTTAATGTGGTGACCATGTTTAGATGGCTCTCATTCCCTTGCTAGTTCGGGGAGGCCAACAACTTGCCATCTATGACTTGGATGGTAATCAGGGGACAACAGGGAGTTAACAACACTTTAACTGAGTCAAATTATTAATCGGAATAGAATCCATCTCAATTTATTCCTAGAAACAGGTCAGCTTTTCTGAAGCATTAGGAATAAATTGACGTGGATCCTGTTCCAATTAGAATTTATGATTAAGACCATCATTTCAGAAGGACAAGCTAAATAAAAATCATACGTGTTTGAAAATCTATATGATGGAAGGGATCTTAAATAAAAAGGTTACTTGCTGACGAGAAAGTCATAACAATCCAGTCTCCCTGGTGAGTTCTCCCCAGTCCCTGAATTTCTAGCAAAGTCGCTGACATTTGAAGGTTAGGCTCAAGGAGTATCTTTCATTAAACCATGGGATTTCATTAAACCATGGAAGAAACTTTTTAAAAATGAGGGTACTAAGCTCAGAGAGGAGAAATGACTAGCTCAAGAAATGACCAATGGAGGCTTTTTCTCCATCTTCCATCTGAGGGGATGGGCACACCCTCCATTCAGCCTCAAGAACAAAATGATGAACCAAGAGTCTACACAGCTCTCTTTGGGTGATCTCTGCTTTGTTTTCTAAAATCAAGTGAAAAGCCAGCATGTACTTTTCACTTTTGACTAGAGAGTCAATGGATAAAAGCATTGTGTGCTGAACCTGGCTTCAGGTTCAGCTCCATCATCTGAAGGGAAGGTCCTATATACATTAAGACCTCCATGTGCCAGGCAGTTTAATAATGATCTAGCAGATATTACCAAACATCTACTGTTTGCCTAGCACTGTGCTTAGTATGTTACAATAACTCTTTACAACAATCCTATGAGTGGGTCCTCTTTTTATTCCCTATTTACACAAAAGGAAACTGAGGCAGAGAGAAGTTAAGTAACTTTCCCAAAGGTTCACAGAGAGTATGTAAGTGGTTAGCTAAGACATGAACCTGGGCGGGCCAGAATCAACTCTCACAACTGTGCTGTTCCAGGCCAGTTCTCACTTCATTTTTACACTTCTATCATGGTGATATTATTCTTACCATTTTTCAGATTGGAAAACCAAGGCTCAGGAAGCTTAAAGAACCAGTTTGCAATTAAGGCATTTGCTGTTTTGTGGGTAATCTGCCCCCAGATGCTATTGCTACACAACTCACCAGTAACCTGTCTTCTGATCAACCGTTACTCTCCTTATTTCTCTCTTATTGCACATGCAAGGTTGGAGAAATAGATTTTATGTTAGTGTTTGCATGAATGTTTGTGGGCAGATTAAACCAGCCCTTCCTTTGTGGAGAGAATGGATGTTTGTGCCAATATCTTTATATGCTCCAGTCCTGAGCAAAGTGCCTGTGGATTATTCCTGCTCACTAGTGTGTCCCAAACTTCCTGGAAAACAATCACCTCAGTAAATACAAACTCCAGAACCCCTTCCCAGACGTAAGAATTTCTAAACCCTATGGAATGGGCCTAGAAGGCACCCTATTTAAACAGCACCCTCATTTGATTGTTCCTCAGGGAAATTTGGGATGCTGGCTAAAACAGACCCTTTGATACTTCTCCAGCCCCCAAATGAAATGGCAGCAGAATGTCAGACCTGGCTTTGAACGTGTGGGCTTTACAACAAACACACTGGACTTGGTGCCTGCTCTGTTACCAACTCCAGTGAGTCCTCACTTAACGTCATTGATAGATTCTGCGACTTTAAGTAAAATGACATATAATAAAACCAGTTTTACCATAGGCTAATTGATATAAACAAGAGCTAAGTTCCTAAGGCATCGCATCAACATTAGAACAGCAGGACATTGAACAAAATGATGTTACATGCTGTCAAGTAAGTTATTTAACCTTCGATACCTTAACATCCTTTTCTGTGGAATGGGAATAATATCGGTGTCTATCTCATAGCCCTGCTCCAAGGAGTGGGCGAAATAGAGCACCTAGAGCAACAGCATCATTGCAGGGACCGGTAAATGTAAAGCGTTCTTTTATTATTCTCTCTCCTTGTCTAGGGAATCTACATTCCAGGGGCTCAGTCCCCTCAGTTGTCAAAGGGGCGATTTCAGCCTTCAGCAGTAGCTGCAGGAGCCAGTTACACCTGAAATCTTAATGCGCACACTGTGGGGAACAGGTGAAGCAATGAAGGTACGCACGCCTGAGCTCCAAGTTGCATGGGCTCCCGTTCTCCTTAGGGCACAGGGCTCACCCATCTGAGCTGTTACAGTGATTACAGTTCCTGTGAGAACTTAGGAAGCTCCCAGAGGTCCTGGAAAGCAGAGCTGGAAGGAGTGTCTATTGTGACTGGACTGGCCCCTTTGCCTTGAGAGAGGTCCTGGGCTCTGAGCCCCTCCAGCAGGTCTCAGGTCTGTCTCAGTCAGAAGTCTCACCTCTAAGACAGCTCAAGCCCTAACTCTGGTACTGAACTGGTATAGGGCATGAGGGCAGAGATGCATCCATTCACTCTCTTCCATACATTTTCAATGTAGTCCCTGTGATGGACTAGACCCTCCACTAGCCCCTGGATGCCTGCTCCTGCCCTTCAGGAGTTCACTGCCTAACAGACAGGACAGGCGCACAGCAAGGATCATACAGGGTGGGGTGAGTGGAATGAGGGGTAACCTAAGAGTACCTCAGAAAGTCGTTTTCAATTCCGTTTCAAATTCTCAACACAACCCACAAGGGACTGAGTCGCATGGGCCCTGCTGACACCTACCACCCTCGTTTCACATCCTGTCACTCTCACCAGCTGTGTGCCAGCTAACCAGGCTTCTTTGTTGTTTGGTCACAGACCAACTCCTTTTCAGCCTCAGGACTGGGCCCTATCCCCAATCCAGCCCTCCTTTTATCTGGACTCTTAACTATCCCTCTACAGGGAGTCCACCCTTGATCCCTGGGCCAGCAGGAACCTGGTCCAATTTATCTTTGTATCCCTAGCTCCAATACTGCACCAGTGTATGTGCTGCCAGAAACACAGATGTGTTTGGCTGAATGTTAAATAACACATCATTGGTCCCCTCCTCTCCCTTGTCCCCTGTATCCAGGTGGTAAACATGCCCACATCTTTGCCATTACTTATCTATCTGCTCCAAGATGCCAACATTTTGCAGTAAAAATCCCAGCAGATACTAGGAAATTGCAGATTTTCTCTTAGCATGAGCCAACTTACTTTTTGACTAGAGGCCCAGTGCACCACATTGGTGCACTGGGAGGGGGGTGGTCCCTCAGCCCAGCCTGCACCCTCTTGCAGTCCAGGACTCCTTGGGGGGTGTCCTCCTGCTGGCTTAGGTCTGCTGGGGAGCATAAGCCGACAGGTGGACATCCCCCGAAGGGTCCTTAGTGCTGCCGTGGAGGTGGGAGAGGCTCCTGCACCACGGCTGTGCTTGCCAGCTATGAGCCTGGCTCTGGGTGAGCAGTGCTCTCCTGTGGGAGTGCACTGACCACCAGGGGACAGCTCCTGCATTGAGTGTCTGCCCCGCTGGTGGTCAGTGCATATCATAGCAACTGGTCATTCTGTCATTCAGTCAATTTACATATTAGCCTTCTATTATATAGGAAGAATTGGTTTGCCTCCCCCTAATAGAAATAATAAGCCACCACTTTAGTGGGAAAAATAGCCCAGATAGTTTATTTCCTTATTGGTTGTGTGGTTTTTAATAGCAAACCTTCTGGTAAGCAAAAATATATAAATGTACAAGTAAATATTTATATTAAAAGCCAAGGCAATTTATATGCAAAACTCCTCACTTCCCATTTATTTTAGTACATTTTATTCTATCTACAGTCTTGAGGTTATTTACATCTATTTTATGTGTGTGGTGGGTAGACATATCTATATAATGGTGTGCCACTGTTTCTCTCTTAACCTTTGCATTTAGTGACATTATGTTGGTAGCTTGAAATCAACATGGTAGGAGCATTCCTTTTTCTGTTTTTAGGAAGCTGGTTGATAAGCATTTATCAGCATACCTCTGCCACTAACCAAAGACAAACCAGATCAGTCCCTGATGCCCCGAAGTTTGTAATACAGTGGGAGACACAGAGAGGGAGAGAGTCAAGCCTGAACCAAGGTAGAATGGCATGCAGAATGGCTGTTAAATGGAGCAATGGACAGCATCCATGAGGGGGTGACTAGGATCTGACTCATTCACCTTCAGATGTGGACATCAGATCTGATTCTGAAAAGATCTGATAAAATTTTCACGCAGGAGACCCAGAACCTCTGCTTTGCCACCTAATTTGGGGGATCCCTATTAAATAATTATTCAGAAAGATAGGGCACAGGCACATAGGCACCAAGTTTTAGTCTGTAACCAATTGATTCACTCACCTTAAGGTGAGGTGCTCCTCCTTCTGCCAGACGGAGATCAATGTGCGCAGGGCAGACGGTCTGAATGTATCACAGCACTTGGATTGCTTCCAAAGACGGTTCTGAGCACCAGGCACTCAGTGCGCGAGTAATAATTTGGCCTGTTCATTACTGGAACTCAGTAACGTGCGTATTGATTTTTCTCCAAAAAATTTTCTCCAATTTGAAGCAGTAGACCCCCAAACCAAGATAAAATATTCATGTTATTAAAAATATACTGGGGTCATTCTTGTGATTCTAAAGGCCAAGAAACTGTTAAAAATTTTAAAAGATGGGTGGAGAGCTATAGGCCAACCAAACTGCTGTAATAACATGCTCAGGTCTCTCTGAGCCTTGGGTCAGAGAGAGGATTCCCCATTTTGTTCCCCACCACAGTCTTAATGGGGTTGTCACAGGTTGCTTCGTTAAATTTTAAGCAGCTTTTCTCCAATTTAACCTATATTTGCTTGTAGCACTTATTTAAGAATCAAAGGTCAGCCATGTTTAATTTTTAAATTGTAGGTACACACCTAGGTGTATACAGGTGGTGCAAATGTAGGTTTACAGTTTCAGTACATGAAACAGAGTTTATTCTTATGTTATTATTTATTATTATTGTATTGTTTTCCATAAGAATAACTATAGACCTACTTTTGCTCCACTCTCTATATATGAATGAATCAGAGAGTGAAGGAAAATATATTAAGGGGCTACTGGGGAGTGAGGGGAAATGAAAAGAGGGAGAAGAGGACAGAACAATGGAAGGAGAGGCTGAAAGAGAGTTGCAAGATGAGAGGAATTTTTGGAAGAAAAGGAGAAGAGAAGGAAAGAGATGAAAGGAGGGAGAAGAGGAAGGGAGAGGAGCAGTGAACTCAGGTTTGGCAGGAACACTGGTCTAGATTTCAATGTTAGCTCTTCCACCTCCAAGGATAACTATTCCAACCTCAGCCTTGGTTTTCCCATCTGTAAAATGGGGCTCAGAAGACCTCCACTACAGGGTTTTGGGGGAATTGGGAGAGCACAGGTGTGGAAAGAGCAGTCCCTGCTTGTCCTCTTGGTAAATGTGATGCCAGGGTGTCTGGCTCAGGCATGGTTTGTGATCTCTTTCAAAGAACAATCTCTCCATCCAAGCATCCACCCACCTTAAAAGACCACACCCTGCACGGGCACCAGGTGTTGCCACAGGAGAGTGACCAAGCATTCCTGTGGTTCCACTCACCGGTGGTGGCCAGTACACAGCGGAGGTGCGGGCAGCCACCAATGAACTTTCCACAAAGACAGTTTGCTTCACACGGTTCTCCATCCATCACCTTTACTGGTCTCTGCAGAGTCATTAGGACCATTAGGCTGTGGACTCAGCACTGCTTTAGCTCTTAAGTTAATACAACCGAGACTTTTTTTACTTTCCTATTGGGAAGGCACATGTGCCATTTTAGTGATTTCTTAGATCATTCCATAAGTAAATCAAATATTCTTTCAAGCCCAGTTATCAAAATTGTGTCCTTTGATACCACGTCTTCCATCAAACTACCGTAATCCCGATCAACACATTTTAAACCTCTGCCAGCTCCCAGTATCATCCTGACTCGATAGAGTAATTAAATTTGTACTTTTTTTTACAAGTCGTACTCAATAAATCTGAATAAATTAACAACGCATTACTAAGACTGCTACATTAAATTTGCATAGTGCATTTAATGAATATGCAACTGCAAGTGAAAAGGTCTGCTACTGCGAACCTTCTACATTAGCATAACTACTTCCAGCATGTTTCTTAAATAATGCACTCATTTGCACATCACTGACTTGGCTAATTCTAACTTCAGTCAGGGTAGCCTTGTAATTAAGACTCTTGCTTTAATTTTTAATGAAGTTTATGTTACATCAATCCTGACAGTAATGAGGGGACATGGAAACAAAAAGGCTGCTAATAATTAAATTCACAAACCAGTTTGAGGGATAATAATTCCTGAGGAGAAATTACATGACTAATTATTAATTAAATATTCATACTATTGCAGAGCCATCTCACTTAACTGCTCTTCTTGTTGGCAATAATATTGAGATGTGGATGCCTTTTGCCAACCATTCGGAGTTTAAGGTCTCTGGTTAATTTTAGTGCACCATTAATCAATATGACACAAAAAATAAAATTGTTTTAATTGGGATCATTTTATTGTGTCTAAATATTACTACAGTTGGTTTAGTTTGTGGAGAATTAATCTAGTTAGTTGGGGCCTATTTTATGGAAACATAAATCCAGTTTATATCCATAAACATCTAATGGCAGGACAACTTGACCTTTTTTTTTGTAGCATTACTGTTTACAGATAATTACACCAACTCTTTAAAAGGTTATTTAATAGCTTTGCATTTATCACAGTAAGATGAAAAGCACGCAATATTATCTAACTCCAGCCTGTTCTGAGGGGGGCTCTGAGCCCCCCACTTGCCCACGCTGAAAAGTAAGCAATATTAATGTGTGGGTTTTTAGGAAATGTATGAGAGCTCTCTTGAATGTATACAAACAGATTTGCATGTTGGGGTCTGGGTCTTTGAACTCCTTCATAGCTGAGATGGGGTCCGGTGAGGAAGAAAATATTTCTCATTGTCGGAACTTCCCATTGCAGGGACATGTCAGGATAGGGCTTTCAAGAGGCTAGATATTAGAAATGGCAACAATTTCCCTACAAAATCCAGTAAACAAACATTACGAAGCCAGAGAAATTACCATGATGAAGCTTAATTGGCTGCAATATTTATTGCAGACACCTCTTTTCCCCCTCTATTTTCTAAGTGGTATTTAGGTATCTGCCTTTATAAAGGTGTTTAGGTATCTGCCTTTATAGAGGTATTTAGGTATCTGCCTTTATAGAGGTATTTAGGTATCTGCCTTTATAGAGGTATTTAGGTATCTGCCTTTATAAAGGTATTTAGGTATCTGTCTTTATAAAGGTATTTAGGTATCTGCCTTTATAAAGAAAGTTTCCCCATCCGTGGGCAACTTTAGCAAGGACAAGAAAAGATGTACACTATTTAAGTGGATAATATTAATCCCTAAGTTAAAACAGATCATAACATTTGTTTAAAGCTTTGATACATTTAGGACAAGATGCTTTGTGGAGGCCATTATGCATCTTGTTAAATTAAATAGATCCAGAAAAGGACTTCTATCCTGCAGGGGCATTGGGAAATTCTGGAACCAGGGCAAACATGTCACTTCATTTTTCTAATAATTCAACCTAGGGGAGTCATCAAAGTGAACCCACTTTGTGACCATAAACTGCACAAGGATTCCCCTCAGCTACTGCCGTCACTTTACTACAAACTGACAGGTTCGTAGGGCATTATTACTGGGCCTGATGCGTATCAACCGTTCCCTTTTACCAAATCTTAGAAATCTTTTCAACTTTTCTTTTTTATCCCCTTTCTTAAACTAACACCTGAAGGCAATTTGAAAAGACCACTCACTGTGAAATAGTTTTTCAGCGCAGCTCAGCGTAAGGATGTCACAGTAAGTCCTGGGTCTCTCATCCTATCTCCATTCATTTATGTGAAGAAATCCTTTCATGTGAGAAACCCTACTTGAGTGGGTGACAGTCCTCCAAAGTGGGTAAGTGGAGACCACAGAAGGGGCCAGGCTCGCTGGCAAAACTGGGGTAGTGCTTGTTCTGGAAGAAGCTGCGGAGACCTGCCCCAGCTCCTTTCAGTGCCAGGCGCCTGCTATACCTGTCCCAGGTATGGTAGGTGGAGGGAGCCACCCAGCGCCAAGGAGCCCAGCTGACCAGAAGCCTGCCATCTCCCTCTAGGGAGGCAGTCAGAGTACCACCAAAGGTAAGGCATGGAAACTAAACACATCTCGGTTCCCAGCTCCCTTGGCCTCAGTGAATAGCCTGGTAACATCGTCCCTCTGAATCCCAGTGTCCTTTCTCAGTGTGAGGATCATGGCTCCTTGGCAGGCTGTTGTGAGAATCAGTCACACCTGCAAGAATTTAGCCCATGCAGGGCTTGGGAGAGGCCAGAACAAAATGCGGTGCCTTGTGATCAGTATTATTTCTCCTTGGAAGTCAATCCTTGGAGATGAGCACCGCTGCCTCGGGGCTTCTTCTTAAAAATGCAAATTGTATACCTTGGAAATGGACAGCATATCACGTCTCCATTGTTCACCAAAGCTTTTGTATAGTTAATGGACCAGATCCCTTTCCTCTGTATCAGGGAAAGATACCACGGTATGGTACCAGTGCGGAGAGGTGAGTTACAGCAGAAGAGTAGGAAGCAGAAGGAGGAGAGTTGAAATGGAAAAAGAGGACAGAAAGGAGATGTGGATGGAACTTGTGAGGAAAACATGTTATACTAGATGTCTGGTGTACGAAATTCGTGCATGGGAGGGAGGGTCCTTCAGCCTGGCCCGAACCCTCTCCAATCAGGGACCCCTTGGGAGATGTCCGACTGAGATGTTCACAGGGATCTGGCCTAAGCCAGCAGTCAGGCATTCCTCTCGTAATCCGGGACTGCTGGCTCCTAACTGTTTGCCTGCTTGACTGCCTGATCGTCCCTAACTGCCTCTGCCTCAACCACCACCACTGTGGCTTTTCCCAGAAGCTTGTCCAGAAGATGTCTGGTATCATTAGCATATCACCCTTTTATTAGTATAGACTAGAGAGGCCAGGTGCATGAAATTCATGAACTGGGGGTGGGCGGGGGGCGGGTGTCCCTTAGCCCAGCCTGTACCCTTTCCAATCTGGGATCCCTCTCACAATCCAGGACTGCTGGCTCCCAACTGCTTGCCTGTCTGATTGCCCCTAACCACTTCTGCCTGCCAGCCTGATCACCCCCTAACCACTCCCTTGCCATCCTGATCAACATCTAACTGCCCTCTCCTGCAGGCCTGGTTTCCTCCAACTGCCCTCCCCTCCTGGCCTGGGTCCCCCACAACTGCCTGCCCCTGCCAGCCTGGTCACCCTTAACTGCACTCCTCTGTAGGCCAGATTGCCCACAACTGCCCTATCCAGCTGGCAATCTTGTGGCAGCCATCTTGTGACCACATGGAGGTGGTCATCTTGTGTGTTGGTGTGATGGTCAATTTGCATATTACCACTTTATTATATAGAATAAGTCAGGGTTGTTTAATCACTGAGGTATAACATAAGAAATTTCAAGAAAAACAAAACAAAAAACTCTGCTCTGTGGATTTCAAAGTTCTTCACCAGTCCTATAAAATGATAACTATTTTTACTATGATTTTGCCTTTTAAAATGATAACTATTAGGGTCATGATGGCCATACATCCCAGCTTTTCTAGAATAGCTTAATTTCAGCTGTTCCATCTCATATCCATCAAGACTTGGTTGGTTGGGGGAAGAGGTGGTCTATGTCATAAGTTGTCCCTGCTTACAGGTTTATTTTGTGATGAACTTCAGAAAGAAAGAGCAGACTGTCTCAGGAAATGGTTCATGGGCACCATCAGATCCCTGTCTTAACTACCAACTGCCAAAGGATAAAACCTTTTCTCCTACCTTGCTTCACACCCCATGGATCCTTGCCTGGAACTCTAGGTTATTGTTGCTGGAGGAAAGTTTCCAGTGTCTGGCTCTCTCTGTCCGGTGCTAGGAAGGTGTCAATGGTGAAAACTCAGATTTTGAGTTGGACAAAGTCCAGCTCCTTCACTTTACTAGCTGTGTGATTTGGCAAACTTGCCTGACCTCTCTGAGCCTCACCACGCACCTCAAAGGATGATGTTCAGGGTTTAATGACATGTATGAAAAGGCTCAGAATCAAGCCTAAATCTCCAAATAGGGGCTGAGGACTTACTATAGATAAGGGATTGCATAGGGATTTAAAGGTTCTGAGTTTGGTTCTATGGTATGACATTTACCATGGTTTCTTTTTCTTCCCTGACCAATTGTCCCAGATTTTTTAGGATAGCCCTCATTTCAACTCTGTGGTCCAATAGTCTGCCTAAATGTTATGAGGATTAAATGGTTTAGTATTCATAAAACAGCAGTGTCTTATACATAGCAAATATCTTAACTAATAAAAGCAAAATATTAAAATTAACCGTTTCTCCGGGATGGGGTAAGCCACGCCCACTAGCCAATCAGAATGGCTGTATGCAAATTAGCTCAGGCAAGATGGCGGCCGCAGCCCTGGAGGCCAGCGCAGTGCCAGTGGCAGGGTGAGCGAGATGTGGGGGTGGGCCGGAGGGAGATGGCAT
>PVJC01017154.1:0-32851 GCA_004026665.1 Murina feae
ATAGGTTTTCAATATCTTGCTCTTTCTCTTCTTCTGGCACCCCTATAATTCTGATGTTGGTGCGCTTGAAGTTGTCCCAGAGACTCCTTACACTATCTTCATACTTTTTGATCCTTTTTCTTTTTTCTTCTTTTCTTTTTGCTTTTCCCACTGGGTGGGTTTTGCTTCTTCATATTTCATATCTTTGACTTGCTTCTTGAGATCCTCTCATCTGCTGTTGGATGTCTGTATAATATTCTTTATTTCAGTCAGTGTATGCTTAATTTCTAGTTGGTCCTTTATCATATCCTTGAGGATCTCATTAGATTCATTGAGGATCTCACTAAATTTATTGGCAGTCTCTAGAAATTTCTTGAAAAACCTAATAACCATGGTTTTGAACTCTATGTCCTGTCGTTTTCTTTCCTCCATTTCTGTCATTTGTGATCTGTTTCTTTGTCTCCACATTTTGGCTGCTTCCCTTTCTGAGTTAGGCGATCACTGTGAGGGATTAACCTCTAAGCCACTTGGTTATGAGAGTCAGCTGTGTCTACAGTGGGAGAACTTCTGTGCTGGAGACACCCTTATAGGGCAAGAGTTGTTTCAGTGGGGCTTTTATGCTCACTGCATCTGCCCTAAGTGTGTTCCTTGTGGATCTGTTTTGTTTAGGTTAGTCCCACTCTGGCCACTGGGTGAGGCTGGCTCCTGTATCTTTAAGGAGGTGTTGATTAAGCCTTTGCCTTAGGCTACTCAGTCTTTTATATGCAAAAGCCTCTGTCGCAGCTTGGGAGGGGCGGGGCCTCGGGGAGTTTGCAGGGCAGGGCGGAGCAAATAGCTATGGCGCTTCTCAGCCCTGTGCTGAGAGACACCAGGTCTCTGTGTCCCACGGTAATTGCTGCAAGCAATGCTGAGAGAAACCTGCTTTGAATTTCCTCCCGGTGCCAGTCAGTTCCCCTTCTCCGGGTGTCTGGGTCCTCAGAAACTCGCCTGGAACTGGAGTTCAAAGCCGCTGGGAACTTGTGGCTCTCTCCGTTTGGGAAAAGAACCGTGTCCTCCGGTGCCAGCCCTCTCCCCGAGCCCCGTGCGTGCGCCTCCATACCTCTGTACTTTGCTTCCGCCACTCCTCTGAGTCTCAGACTCTTTTCTAGTTGTAGGATTTTCACTCAGCCAGCCTTCCTGTGGGCGCGAGTGGTGTCTGTGTGTTCTTTTCGTGGTTTTTCTAAAATAGTTGTTCACGGCTGCATTTGCAGTGTTTACCTTATGCCACCATCTTGAATTCTCCCCCAAATGTATTTCTTTAAAAAAACTTGCAGAGATAATTTTCCATTGGAGAATCTACTGAATATGCCAACAGATGTGCATAATCAGACCTAATCCATAACTGCTAAAATCCCCCATCCAAGGACACAGAAACGTGTCTTCCATAGAGGTGAGTTTAATTCTCCATGAATGTGAGAAGTTCTACCAGAATACTAGAGATCTACTCCTGGCATGACAGGTAAAACTGATGCAAGCCAGGAAAACCAAATATAAATAGTAACGAAGTGCCACCACACCCTTGCCAGATGGCTAAAATGAAAAGGACTGATGTTATCAAGGGTTGGCAAAGAGGCAGAGTAGCTGAAACTCCTCTACCAGATCGGGGAGTGAAAACTGGTGAAACTGTTCAGGAAACTGTTATTCTGTACTGATTTTGAAAACCAAGCCTTATAACCCGGAACATTCACTTCTAGGTGCATATCCAAGAGAAACGCATGCACATGGACACAAAAAGGCAATTAAAAGAATGTTCATATTAGTACTATTTTGGTAGTCCCAAGCTATAAACAACATACTGTCCATTATCAGAGTAAGGTATATGTTTTAAATATGCACATATTAGTATACACAGCATAGGACTAATATACAATGATGAAAATGGCAAAATGCTGCTATATATAACAGAGATCAATCTCACAAAGGTTACAGTGAGAAAAAAAAAAGTCAATTAGGAAAGATATATTATATAACTAGGGACCTGGAGCACAAAAATTTGTGCACTCTGGGGGATCCCTCAGCCTGGCCTGTGCGCTCTCGCAGTCTGGGACCCCTCGGGGGATGTCCACCTTCTGGCGTGCCTGGCCAGCCTGGGTGAGGGGCTGAGGGCTGTTTTCAGGCTGCTCACAGCTCCCATTGACCCAAAGTCCCAGTGAGGCCACTGGCTGGAATCAGGTTTCTGGGGTTTATTTATCTTCTATAATTGAAAATTTGTTGCCTTGAGCTGCCTTGAGCGGAGGCCACAGCTGGTCTAGGCAGGCAGTTTCCTCCGTCA
This sequence comes from Murina feae, assembly GCA_004026665.1. Classification (NCBI taxonomy): domain Eukaryota; kingdom Metazoa; phylum Chordata; class Mammalia; order Chiroptera; family Vespertilionidae; genus Murina; species Murina feae. The sequence goes on from PVJC01017154.1 coordinate 2,291, forward strand.
CTGGCCTCCTATTTGCTCTAGCTTCGTGGCTGCCATCCACCATCTTGGCTGGGTTAATTTTCATATCATCACTCTGATTGGCTGGTGGGCATGGCTTGGCTGGTGGGTGTGACTTGGGTGTAATGGAGTGAGGGTTAATTTGCATATTACTCTTTTATTAGATTAAATTCCATTTAGAGAAGGTTAAAAGGAGACAAAACTAATCTATGGAAGAAGGAAGGAGAGTGAGGTACTGGAATGGGTATAGAGTGAGACTTAAAGGGCTGACCATGTTCTGTTACTTAGCTGGGTGGGAATTTCATGGATGTGTTCACTTTTTGATAGTTTATCTAGTGGTACACTGTTTTGTGCACATTTCTGAATATATGTAATACTTTGGTTAAAACCTTTTAGAAGAAGCCCTGGCTGGTTTGGCTCATTGGGTAGAGTGTTGGCCTGCAGACTGAAAAGTCCTGGGCTCTATTCTGGTCAAGGACACATGCCTGGTTTGCAGGCTTGATCTCAAGTGGGGGACATGTAGGAGGGCATCCAATCAATGATTCTCTCTCATCATTGATGTTTCTATCTCTCTCTTCCTCTCTGAACTCAATAAAAAATATATTTTAAAAATGTTTCAAAAGAAACAGACCTGCCTGCTTGAAACAAGTAAATTCCATTATGTCTATTATACATAATCAACCTAATTTCTAAATTATATATTTTTAAGAATACTGGTATTCTTTATTTTTACAGTGTTTGGTAAGTTTCAGAGAACTGTCAAGTAAATTGTCTCATTTAGGTTTATGGTATTACTAGAGGCCTGATGCAAGAATTCATGCAAGGGTGAGGTGGAGAGGCTGTGCGCAAGTTGGTCAGCCAGTCCCACTCTGATCGTTAGTGGGGGGCGCTGATTGCAGGTGTGCCCGGCCAGGGGGAGAGGCTGCAGGCAAATGGCCAGCCAGCCTCGCCCCCAATTGAGGTGTTGGGGCCCATTGGGGGCAAGGCCAGCCAGGGGGGGACCTATTGGGGCCCAGATCAGGCTGGTCATTCTGATCATTCTGCCATTTCAGTTGCTGGATATGGATAGATATAGATATAGATATAGATATAGATATAGATATAGATATATATAGCAAAACTAGAGGACTGGTTCACAAATTTGTGCATTGGTGGGGTCCTTTGGCCTGGCCAGTGATTGAGGCCTATTGGGGGGCTGGGCATCAGGGGGATGGGGCTATGGGAGGTTGACCGTGGGAGCGCACTGACCACCAGGAGACAGCTCTTGTGTTGAGCATCTGCCCCCTGGTAGTCAGTGTGCATCATAATGATTGGTTGAACAATTGTATGAGTTGTTCTGGTCATTTGGTCATAACAGTCACTTAGGCTTTTATATATATGGACTAGAGGTACACAGTGAGATCCCTAGGCCTGGCCAGTGATCAGGTATGATTGGAGCTGTCTCACCTAGTCTTGATCGTGGCTGGGCTGATCATGGCCAGGCTGATCAGAGTCTGTGGCCAGAAGTAGGAACCATGGGAGATGGGCTGGCCATGGGGAGGGATTGCAGGATGTTGGCCAGCCTGGAGAGAGGGAAAGCAGGAAGTTGGCTGGCTGTGGGAGGTTGGCTTTGGGAGTACACTGATCACCAGAGGGCAGCTCCTGCATTGAGTGTCTGTCCCCTGGTAGTCAGTGCACCTCGTAGAGACTGGTCAACTGGTCATTCCAGTCATTCCAGTGGCTCAGTCATAAAGGTCACTTATGCTTTTATATATATTGATATTCTGCAAATAATTTAAAACTTGTTGAAGAAATTAAAATAACTTAGAGAGCTCTCCTTTGCAATTTTTGGCAAGTCACAAGGTTGGTCTGGAACCAGAGGCCAGTGACTCTTCACACAGCTTTCTTTCACTGTACTTATTGGACTCCAACCTGTAACCTCAGAACCTTGGAGAGGTTTTTTTCTTTCTTTTTTATGTTTTATTCCCTAATGAATCTTTCTGTCTCATAGCTTTCCTAAGAAACTAATCTAGACAATTTGTGTGTGAATGCTTGAGTTAATTATGGTTTAAAAGGAGCCACCTTGAGAGATTTTCTCACCCACAGTGAGATCAGGCACCATGAGTTTGATCACAATTGTGGGGAATGCTTTTTTTTCCTATGTTACTTTCAGATATGTGACCTTAATATAACATTATAATAGCTAATTAATATGCTATGTGTTTGTTTGAAGGGAACAAATGAATGAATGTATTTATCATTCTGAAATCTAGAATTTCCTGACCTCTTCCATGCCAAAAGCACAAAATATAGGGTGAAAGAAGTGGAAAGAGGTCAAATATAGAGAGGCCTGCAGCCTAGTCACACTGTCACAGGTATCCTTAGATTTTAAAACATCTTGTGGCCCTGGTTGGTCCCTCATTTGGCCAATTGGTTAGAGTGTCATCTTACTTCACTAAGATTCTGGGTTAGATCCCCACTCAGGGCACATACAAGAATCAACCAATGAATATATAAATAAGTGGAAGAGGAAATTGATATTTCTCTTCCTCTTCTTCCCTCCCTTTCTTTCTGTCTCTCTAAAATCAATCAATAAAAACAATTTAAAACACCATCTCTAGTTTACATTTAAGTTCAAGTACCTAATAGAAGGTAGTACTAGGGATAGCATAGAGAATACAGTCTTTTTGTGATGAGGTAGGCAATGCTTAGGAGGTGGGATAAGTGAGAGGCAGGGAGGCCACATAATAAAAGACCTGAGATTTGTACTCATATAAACAACAGGAAAAAAATCAAAAGGCAAGGCCTAAGGAGATGTAAAGTATAGCATAGGGAATAGAGTCAATAATATTCTAATAACTATGTATGATGCCAGGTTGGCACTGGAAATACCAGGGGGAACACTTTGAAAAGCATGATTGTCTAACCACTATGCTGTATACCAGAAACTAATAAAATGATGTTGACTATAAACTATAATTGAAAAATAAAATTTAAAGTTCTTAAAAATAAACAAACATCTACATTACATAACCCATTGTCCTTTTTTCACTGTTCCAAATTCCTCTCTTGTCAAGCTCCAGGCTGTTTTTGTGTCTTATTTTTCCTGTTAAGGTTTTCCTTGACTCCTCTAGTCCATTTTCTTCATGTGGGTATGTCCCTGCTCTGGCTGGATTTGTTCCAGCCTCTTAGAGAGGTACCTGAATTTAATCATATTTCTGATGTAGAAAATCTCTAGTAAGGTACTTGAGAATAGCTAGGCAATGGTTTAAGACAATAAAAAGAGATGCGCAGGCAGTCACTAGTTCATTTTATTTAAGATCTAAACAAAACTAAAATTGGGAATCATCTACTCTAATAAAAGGGTAATATGCAAATTGACCCTTACTCCATTACACCTAAGCCACACCCACCAGCCAAGCCATGCTCACCAACCAATCAGAGTGGCTGCATGCAAATTAACCCAGCCAAGCTGGCGGCTGGCAGCCATGAAGCTAGAGCAAACAGGAGGCTTTCGTTGCACCAGTGATGGAGGAAACTGCCTGCCTAGGCCGGCTGTGGCCTCCACTCAAGGAAGCTCAAGGCAACAAAGTTTCAATTATAGAAGATAAATAAACCCCAGAAACCTGATTCCAGCCAGCCTCTCTGGGACGTTGGGTCAATAGGAGGTGTGGGCAGCCTGAAAATAGCCCTAAACCCTTCACCCAGGCTGGCCATACCACCATGGGGTGAGGATCCCCACTGGGAAGCATGGCCAGCCTACAAACAGCCTTCAGCCCCTCACCCAGGCTGGCCAGACATGCCAGCAGTTGAACATCCCCTGAGGGGTCCCAGACTGTGAGAGGGCACATGTCAGGCTAAGGGACCCCCCCCCTCCCATGAGTGCACAAATTTTTGTGCACCGGGCCCCTACTCTAATCTAATAAAAGAGTAATATGCAAATTAACTGTCACTCTGAGACAAAGATGGCGGCGGCTGGAATAAGACACTTGGGTCATTGCCATGGTGATGATGCAGGTGGTCTGCCCCACCCACTGGAAGAGGGTCCCTGCTTGCTTGCTGCTGCCACTGGGGTGCTGGGCCTGCTGCAGGCCGGGTCTCTGCTCTTTGGACCCCAGCCAGGGCTGCTGGGGTCCGAAGAGCGGAGACCTGGCCTGCAGGGGGCCTGGCACCGTAGCAACTCCAAGCCCTGCCTCACCGCTGGGGCCGCCAGGGACCAAGGTGTGGGAATCCGGCTTGCAGGGTGCCCGGCACCCCTGCAGCTCTGAGCCCCACCTTGGCACTGGGGCTACTGGGGTCCGAGGCATGGGGACCCGGCCTGCATGAGGCCCGGCACCCCAGCAACTTCGAGCCCTGTGGCTGTGGAGGTGCTGGGGCCACTGGGGTTGGAGACACAGAGAAACAAACCTTCAAATGGGCCCGGCACCCAGCAGCTCCAAGCCCCAGAGCCTCAGAGAAGCTGGGGCCACTGGGGCTACAGCAGAGACACAAATCTGCAGAAAACCTGTGGAAAGGGAGATAAACTATCATAACTTTAACTCCTTTCCACAAGATAAGAAAACTGACGCTGATTTATTTAGTGATATGGCCCACACAAGCACAGTGTATGTTATGACCACTCCCAGGAAGGTCTGGTCAGAATACTGTCTCCAGAGAATAACACTACTGTGTCAAATCATCTAAGAAAGGAAGCAAGCTTTTGTTGGGTTTATTCTAAAGATCAGAGAACATGCCACCCCAACATATGCTCTGTTGTTATATTGATGATCTAGAGCTGCAGATGTTTGAAAAACAGCAAATGCAAGGAGAAGCTTTCACTAACATCTCCTGATCTGCCTAAAATTGCCCCCCCCCCCAAAGGTTCCCTCAATGGAAAAAGTGTCATCAGCCAGTGAAGACTGACTCCTGTCACAGGAGACTACAAGTTGACCTCACACACAAACGTTGTTACTAACTATCTCCCCCATCCCCATTCATCTTTCCTAAAACTCATGTACTCCTCTCTAGGAGGCCTAGATGTCCCATCCCCTTTCCCTAGGAAGAAGGTATTTAAATCTGGATTCTAAGCCACCTTGGGGAGTTATTCATTTTTCCCTGGAATTTCCCACATATACATGAGGTACACATGTTAATGAACTTTTGTTTTCCTCTTAGTAATCTTTCTTTCATGACAAGGGCCTCTGATAAGAACTCAGAAGGGTAGAGGAACACTATTTTTCCTCCTCCATAATTCTATATTGGGAAATCAAGTTCCGGGCTGAACAGTGAGTTTGGCTCAAGTGCCAAGCAGTCCTGTCTGAGGAGAGTGAAGCTTCTAGGGAGAAATCAATGATATTGGCATCAAGGTAGGACAGAGGGCACATGCATGGTTGCTGGTGGGAGTTTAAAGTGGTTCAACATTTTTGGAGGAGGATTTCAAAAAATCGATAGAAATGTTCAAGGTACATCCAAGAGTCTTCTTCTAGGAATCTCATCTGCTGAGCTAAAGCACCAGTGCATAAGCTCTGGTCAGAACCCTGGATGCTACTGCAGGATGCTTCCACAACAGGAAAACCTGCTAACAACCTGCATTTTTAGGACAAGGTGGCATGTATACTAATAAAAAGGTAATATGCTAATTAGACTGAACATCTTCCAGACAACCTTCCAGATGTCCTTCTGAACAAAGCCATGGTGGCAGGGCTGAGGCAGAGGCAGTTACAGGTTATCAGGCAGGCAGAGAGCCGTTAGGAGGATGAGTCCAGCAGGGGAGAGCAGTTAGGGGGATCAGGCCAGCAGGCAGGTGAGCAGTTAGGAGCCAGCAGAGGGTTCCCCAATTGGAGAGAGTGCAGACCAAGCTGAAGGATCCCCCTGAGTGCACAAATTTTTGTGCATTGGGCTCTTAGTATTCTTATAAAAGAAAAAGTGAACTGACCATTTTCTAATGCTTTCTAAATTTTGTAAACATGAAAAACTCAATGGAAATATGATACACTTTGTAACGTTCAGTCTCGATGCCCATATGCTTCAAGTCAGATTAATGACATAATCAGGAAAATAGTCTATAAACTAAGATTGTATTTCACTCTACCATAGCACCTAACCTTATGTTATCCATAGCATAATTTTAACTTTTTTTCTAATCTTTGCTGCTTCAAATAATCCATTATAATTTTTTAGCTTAAACCAAAGTGCAATATTTATTCTCAAATACACATTTGAATGCTAACATTGTCTTTTAGTCTGATTAATGTGAATTTCTCATATTTAGTGCTAGTGTAAGAAATAACCATGTGACTTTTTCCCCCCTTGGACTCTTTGTCACTCATAAAGTATAGGAAATCGGTTAAAATTTGTAAGTGGTGATCATAATGATTTAAAACATGAGAAATGCAAACTACTCAATCAATTCATTTTTTTATTTCATCACAAATATATTTTATTTTAGTATCATCTCTAGAGATTACAAAAGGGGGTGGGCGAAAATGATGAAATTTTGTAAACCATAATACCTGCTTCTGAACCTCTGCCAATGCCCAGAGCTCCAGAATCCTGGCTTCCTTGACAGCACCAGCCAGTCTGTGGGTTTCTGCCTGATTAAAGATAAGAAAACAGATAAAATATAAGAGAGTGAATTCTGCTCTGTTAGGCTCATAAACTGTGGTAAATAGACTCAATTTAAAAAGTTAGACAAGAGTATCTTTTATAAATTATTTTTATTGTAAACATAAAACATGTTCATATAGAAAAGTCTAAAAAAATTATTTATAATCCCATGTCCTAGAAAAATTACTACATATATATATTTAATGTATATATTTTATTGTTAATAATATTATAGATATCTCCCATTTATCTCCAATTTACTTACCTCCCCCTAAACCCTTCCCCTGTCCCAGGTTGTTACTACCATATTGCCCGTGTCCATGGTCTAGGCAAATCCTATCTAATAAAAGGTTAATATACAAATTAATTACCACTCTGTCACAAATATGGCGGTGCCCATATCCACAAGATGGCAGCCCTACCAGAGTCCCCCAGTCCTGGGGGGCAGCCACTGAGAGCGGGCAGCATGAGCTACCTGGCAGAATGCTTGCTTCATTGCTGCAGTGACGAGGCAAGTGTTCTGCCCTGGCTGTGGAGGGCCTCTGGGCAGAGGGTGCAGAGTGGCAGGGCAGGACGCTTTCTTCGTTGCTGCGGCGATGAGGGCAGCATCCTGCCCCGGCTGCGGAGAGCCTCTGGGCAGCAGATGTGGAGCAACCAGGCTCTGCAGAGCGCAGAGAAACATGGGGAGTGGGCCTAAAACATCATGGCTCCCAAATTAGAGAGGGCTTCCCTGAGGGCTCCCAGATTGGAAAGGGTGCACCCCCCATGCATGAATTTCGTGCAACAGGCCTGTAGTCCTATTAATAAAAGGCCAAGAGGTGTCATGACCAAAACAACCAAATGACAGGTCACCATGAGGATCAGGGGCATGGCTGGCTTTCAAACTGCCAGTGGCCCTTAGGCCAGGTCGGCTCAGCGCCCCAGAGGGGACCCCTGACTCTATTGGGGGCGTGGCCGGCCTTCAAACTGCTGGTGGCCCCTAGCCCAGGGAGGCCTCCTAGCTGCAGATGTCCAAGTCTGTTCTGGACCTAGGGCCAGGCTCTCCCTGCGAGTGACTCGGAAGCTGTTAGTGTCTAACTGCCAGTTTCTGGGAGGTGGGAGTGCATCCACTGTCCACAAAAAAGTAGGACTATAGAGCCATTCACAGTCTCAGTGCAGGTGCTTGTCCATGGCTGAGGGGGTGGAGGCCAGACCAAAATGACACAGCAGAAACACCCTGTCCACCTCAGCAGGTACAGCTGCAGTCCACGCAGCCTGAGCAATGTAGAAAGCGTTACCTTCTCCTGGGCCTGTGCTAGCACAGCCACCTCGCTCACCCTGAAGACCCCTGAGTCCTGGCAGCAAAGTGTGTAGGGCATCCTGCAGGAGTTGTGCCATTCTGGGTGCTTTTGCCCAAACACACCCTTTGGGATGAATTCAGAGCCGCATCTCACTACCCATGAGACTGGAAGAACCATGTAAAAGGAATTCAACAAAAGCTTTCCACATCTCTGTTTATTCTTTTGAATCCATAAAACAATCTTTAAAAAAGCATTCGGGGCACCTAGAGAGAATGCACTTTCTGACCAGAGCATGCAGGATTCTCTTGCCTAACAGGTTAAAGGAAGCAAAGAGCTGTCACAGTTAAAATGGCCCTGGTGCCCTATGAGGAGACTGTGGGAATAGAGTTGCAGAAATTCCACAAGCCTCTAGCCACCTTTTCCTTCGCAAACCACACCAACCAGATCCACCAGGACTGGAGGCAACTGGGAGTCACAGCTGTGGTTTGGGATGCGGTAAACAAATCCTGGGGGACCTCTGAAAACATCTGCAATTGATTATATGACTGATCTTTATTAAAAAAGAAATAAAAGAACCGCTTTGTTGAGATATAATTCATATATTGTACATGTCACCTAAAGTGTACAATGAACTAATAGAAGGGTAAATTTTCTTTCATTACATGTGAAAGAAGATTCTTGTGTTAATTAATGAGGACAATGCTTTGGCTTTACAGCAAAGAGGAAGATGCTATATGAGGATAAAACAGTTAGCCTTTTATTCTGAGTTTTTTTCATCTATAATATAATGGAATTCAATTATATAATCTCTATGTTCCTGTCCAGCTTTAACAAAATGGACCTCCAATATCTTTGAGATTAAGATTCTTCTTTGTGTACTTTGTAGAACAGATAAAAAAGGCATCCAGAATTCCTCAGGACTGACTTACAAATTAAATTAAAAGATCTGCTGAGCTTCGGTGTACTTTAAAATAGATGAGATCGGAGATTAAAAGTGGTGTCAGAGTAAGTGGACATGCTCCCAGGAAAAAACAGGTATTACAACTAAAATACAGAAAAGCTTCCTGAATAATCAATGGAAAACTCACAGACAGGACCCTGACACCTGAGGACAAAAGTGCAGACCCCATAGAGACTGGTAGGAGGGGCAGAGGGGCAAAAGGGCTGGCCTGGCACCCACAAATAGCAACTGAAGTTCTGGAGAGATATCTGAGATTTGGGGGGATGCCAATGAAATTTGTGGGATCTAATCCCTAAGCTGGGTCCCCCAGCAGAGAGCACCAGAAATAAAAAGGGTACTCACATAACATCTGCTGTGAAAGTCAGTGTGGTGTTCTCTGCCAGAGAGTAAAAGCTGAAAATTCGGGCACCCTCTTAAAGGGCCAACACACAAAATTCCCTGTGGATCCACGCACCTTGTGCTCCAGCAGAGGAAAAGTGAAGATGACTGGAGCTGTGAGAGCAGAAGCCAGGACTGAGGACTTTGGGGATAGAGCTCAGAAGATAGACACCCCAAGTTTCCTGGTCTGAGTCATTCCCTCACATAGTGGAGGATATCTTTCCCACAGATATCTTTGCCTTGCCTGGGGAAAAGACAGTTGTCACACCCTAATGGAAAATACCTTGCCCCAAGGCCATTTAAGAGGTTAAAAATAACAATTAGCCTCCAGGCAGAAGCAACTGCCCCACCCTGTGGATAAAAAATTCTTGCCACACTTGAGGACGATTGTCTTGGGGTAATTCAAGTCGGAATCATATCAGTATGTAGGCAGAGGTGGTTTCTGGAGGCTTTGAGTCTTTGCCTGATCTAATTAGTTAGAAACAGCCTTTAACACTTTCCTGCATTAGAGGTTGAGATGTGTAAAGGGTCTACCTAATATATAGTCACAAATCCAAACAGAAAGCCAAAATGAAGAGACAAAGAAAAAAAACCTAAATGAAAGAAATAGAAAATTCTCCAGAAGAAGAGATAAATGAAACAGAGATAAGAAATTTATCGAAACAAAGTTCAAAGTAATGATGGTAAAGATGCTCAACAGCATGAAAAAAAGATACAGTAACTATGAAAAAAGAACAGTCTGAGATGAAGAATGACATAACACAAATAAAGAACACATTGGAGGGAATACACAGCAGATTAGGGGAAACTGAGAATTGAATCAGTGAATTAGAAGACAGAGTCAAAATATCACTCAATCAGAAAACAAAACATAAAAAAAACACAATTAAAAAACAGGACAGCTTTGGGACAACCTGAAATGTGACAATGTTAGAATAGCAGGTGTGCCAGAAGTAGCAGAAAGGGAGAAAGGCATAGGGAAGGTGTTTGAAGAAAAATGGCAGGAAACCTCCCTAACTGGTAAAGGAAAAAATCGCAGAAGTTCAGGAGGTAAATAGAACCCCAAATAAGAAGAACCCAAGTAGGCACACACCCAAACATCATAATTAAAATGCCAAAAATAAAAAAGAGAGAATCTTAAAGGCAGCAAGAGAAAAGAAAATCATTACCTGCAAAGGCGCTCCCTGATTTCTCATCATAAACTCTATAGTCCAGAAGGGAATGGCATGAAGTACTTAAAGTAATGAAAAGCAAGGATCTGAGACCAAGATTACTATATCCAGTAAGGCTATCATTCAAAATAGACGGTCAAATAAAGAATTTCTCATACAAAAACAGGCTAAAGGAATACATCACCACCAAGCCAGCATTATAAGAAATTCTAAAGGAACTGCTGTAATGAGAAGAAGAAACAGAGAGAAACCTAGCCATTCAGAATTAAAATGACAATAAATAAGTACCTATCAATAATAACCCTAAATGTAAATGGATTAATTGCTCCAAACAAAAGACGTAGGGTAGTTGCATGGATAGAAAAACATGACCTAACTAATGCTGTCTACAAGAGACCCACTTGAAAACAAAAGACACACACAGGTTGAAAGTGAAGGGATGGAAAAAAATCTTTCATGCAAACGGAAAAGAAAAAAAAAGGTGGAGTAGCAGTACTCATATCCAACAAAATAGACTTTAAAAAAAAGGCCACCACAAAAAACCAGGGTGACTACATAATACTAAAGGGATAGGTCCAACAAGAGGATATAACTAACCATGGTAAACATATTTGCACCCAACATAGGTACACCTAAATTTCTCCTAATGGAGAAATTGGCAACAATACAGTAATAGAGGGACTTTAACACCCCCCTTACTTCACTGGATAAATATTCCAGACAAAAACTTAACTAGGAAAAGAGACTCTAAAGGACACACTGGATCAGATTAATTTAATTGATGTTTATAGAAATCTAGGGCCCCAGTCCACAAAATTTGTGCACTGGTGTGTGTGTGGGGGGGGCGGGGGTGGTTCCTTAGCCCAGTCTGCCCACTCTCACATATTGAGAGCCCTCAGGGAGTGTCCTACTGACATCTTAGACCCACTCCCTGCTCCCCTTTGGAGAGCGGGCCTAAGCCGCAGTCTGGCCTCCCTTTGTGGGCAGTGACCAGGCTAATCAGGGGAAGCCACCAGCCCCATCACTCCACTGCTGCAGCCACTGCCAGTCACCATAGCCACCAAGGTGTTTGCATCAACACAGACTCCAGTCCCTTCACCATGAAGAAATGGCAACTTTCTTCAGACGTTTTCAAGATGTGTCTTTCATAGAATATGACATTTCTTTCTTTCTTTTTCTTAAATTCTCACCTGAGAATATGTTTCCATTGATTTTTAGAGAATCTAGAAGAGAAGGGAAAAACAGAGAGAAACATCAAAGTGAGAGGAACACTTTGATTGGTTGCCTCCTGCATATGCCCTGACCTGGGCCCTGGCCAGGGAGGAGCCTGCAACCTAGGTACATGCTCTTGGTCATAATTGAACCCAGAGCCTGCAGTCAGCAGGCTGAGGCATTATGCACTGAGCCAAACTGGCTAGGGCATGATATGATATTTCTTAGCCCTCCAGCAGTGGACCTTCATTTTTTTTCCTCCAGGAATGAGGTAGAAAAACTCTAGACCACCTTTTTGGATTCTTTTTATCCAAGTTACTAAGAATATTACCAGTGGCATACAGGGAGCTTAGCCAATGAACAGTAAATAAAGGTATTTCCTCTGAGTTCACTCCAATGACCAGCTCAACCCCTGCTCCTCCAATCCAAGCTCCACCTCTGCCCAGGCCTGTAACCTCTGGCCAAGGATGCAGGCCTGGGCAGGGGACTCCCAGACCCCTGTGATCACTGGCTCTGCCCCTGCTCAGGCATGCAGTCTCTGAGGCAGAAGACCCTCAGCCTCCTCTGATCACCTGTTCTGCCCCTTGACCTCCCTGCCTCCCCCACCACCTGCCTGACCACTAAATTGGCTAACAGGCCTGACCACTAAATTGGCAGGGCTGAGCTGGACTGGGCACTACCATCTTGTGGCTATAGGCACTGCCATTTTGTGTCCATGGGGGTGGCCATCTATGTGACAGAGTGATGCCTAATTTGCATATTACTCTTTTATTAGATAGGATGTGGCTATGGATGTCGCCATCTTGTGGCCATTGGGGTGGCCATCTTTGTGATGGAGTGATGCTGAATTTGCATTTTACTCTTTTATTAGATTTCACCCCAACATAGCAAATATACATTATTCTCAAGTGCACATGGATCATTCATAAAGATAGAGCATGTGATAGGACACTAAGAAAATCTCTAGAAGTTCAAGAAGATTGAAATCATATTAAAAATCTTCTCAAATCACAGTGGAATGAAATTAGAAATCAACTACAGTAAAATTACCCCAAAACATTCAAACACATAGAGTCTAAACAGCATGTTATTAAACAATGAATACATTACCAGTGAGATCAAGAAAGAGATCCCAACTTCCTAGAAACAAATGAAAATGAACACACAACAAAATCTCTGGGACACAACAAAGATAGTCCTGAGAGGGAAATTCATGGCACTACAGGCATAACTCAAAAAACAAGAAAAATTAGCAATAAATTATTTAATCCTACAACTTAAAGAACTAGAAAGAGAACAACAAGAAAAGCCCAGTGTAAGTAGAGGGAAGGAAATAATAAAGATTAGAGCAGAAATAAATAACATAGAGACTAAAAAAATATACAAAAATTTAATGAAACCAATAGCTGGTTCTCTGAAAAGTAAAACAAAATTGATAAACCATTAGCCAGGTGCATCAAGAAACAGAGAGAGAGGACCCAAATAAATAAAATCATTAACAAAAGTGGAGGAGTAACCACTGACACAACAGAAATACAAAGGATTGTAAGAAAATAATATGAACAACTACATAGCAACAAATTGGACAATGTGGGTCAAATACACAAATTCCCAGAAAAAGACAATCTCCCAAAACCAAATCAGGAAGAATAAGAAAACTTGAATATTCCAATAACGACTGATGAAATAGAAGCAGTAATCAAAAACTTCCTACCAAACAAAAGCCCAGGTCTAGATGGCTTCACAGGGGAGTTTTAATAAACATTGAGAGAAGAACTAACACCTATACTCCTCAACCTATTTCAGAAAATACAAGAGGAAGGAACATTTCTAAGCTCTTTTTATGAGGCCAGCATTATCCTAATTCCAAAGTCAGATAAAGGCACTACAAAGAAAGAGAATCACAGGCCAATATCCCTGATGAACATAGATGCTGAAATCCTCAACAAAATATTAGCAAATCACATCCAGCAATATATTAAAAAGATCATACACCATGATCAAGTGGGATTTATTCAAGGGATGCAATGCTGGTACAATATTCACAAATCAATAAACATGATACATCACATAAACAAATTGAAAAAAGCATATGATCATAACAATAGACACAGCAAAAGCATTTAACACCCATTTTTGATAAAAACTCTCAGAAAAGTGGGGATATAGGGAACATATCTCAACATGATAAAGGCTTTATATGACAAACCTGCAACCAACATCAGATTCAATGGGCAAAAACTAAAATCATTTTCCCCAAGAACAGGAAAAAGACAGGAATGACCACTTTCACCATTCCTGTTTGACATAGTACTAGAAGTGCTAGCCATAGTGATCAGACAAGAAGAAGAAATAAAAGGCATTCAAATTGGAAAAGAAGAAGTAAAACTGTCATTATTCGTAGATCACATTATATTGTACATAGAAAATCCCGAAAGACTCTTTAAAAAAGCTATTAGGCTTAATAAGTGAATTCAGCAATATAGCAGGATACAAAATTAACACTCAGAAATCTATGGCATTTTTACATACTAACTAGATGGATTCTTATACTGGTGGAGTCCCTTGGCGTGGCCTGCAGGGATCAGGTGGAAACCAGCAATCCAATATCCCCGAAGGGATGTAGTAGTTCCTGAAGTGTCAGAGAATACTTAACTAAAGAGGTAAAAGACCTGTACTTGGAAAATGACAGGACATTATAAAAGAGACAGAGGAAGACATAAACAAATGGAAGAATATACCATGTTCATGGATTGGTAGAAATGTCCAATACTTAAATTTCCATAATTAAAATGTCCATACTACCCAAAGCAATCTATAGATTTAATTAAATTCTTCCTGTTAAGATACAAATGGAATATTTCACAGACCTAGAACAAGTTCTCCAAAAATTCATATGGAATAAAGAAAGACCCCAAATAGCTACAGCAATCCTGAGAAAGAAGAACAAAGTTGGAGGGATCACAATACAATATATCAAGCTATATTACAAAGACACTGTTCTCAGAACTGCCTGGTACTGACATAAGAACAGACATATAGACCAATGGAACAGAACAGAGAACCCTGAAGTTGACCCAAGCCATTTTGGTCAATTAATATTTGGCAAAGGAGGTAAGAACATACAGTGGAGTCAAGATAGTCTTTTCAATAAATGGTGTTGAGAAAAATGGAGAGATTACATGTAAAAAAAATGAAGCTAGACCACCAACTTACACCATACACAAAAAGTAGCTCAAAATAGATTAAGGACTTAAATGTAAAACTAGAAACCATAAAACTCTTAAAAGAATTCATAGACAGCAAAATAACAGACATATGTCAGCAATATCTTTACCAATACAGCTCCTAGGGCAATGGAAACTAAGAAGAAAATAAACAAATGGGACTACATCAAATAAAATCTTCTGCACAGCAAAAGAAACCATCAAAAAAACAACAAGAAAGCCCACAGCATGAGAGAACATATTTTCCAATGTTATCACTGATAAGGGTTTAATCTCCAAAATGTACAGGGAACTCATACAACACATCCAAAGGAAGATAAATCAAAATCCAATAAAAAAATGGACAAAGGACCTAAATAGACACTTTTCAAAAGAGGACATATAGAAGGCCAAGAGACATATGAAAACATGCTCAAAGTCACTAATCATCTGAGAAATGCAAATCAAAACAATGAAATGCAAATCAAAACACCTGTCAGAATGGTTGTCATCAACAAATCAACAAATAATAAGTGCTGGTGAGGATGCACAGAAAAAGGAACCCTCATGCACTGCTGGTGGGAATGCAGACTGGTGCAGCCACTGTGGAAAACAGTATGGAGTTTCCTCAAAAAATTAAAAATGGAACTTCCATTTGACCCAGTAATCCCACTTCTAGGAATATATCCCAAGAAATAAGAAACACCAGTCAGAAAGGATATATGCATCCCTATGTTCATAGCAGCACAATTTACAATAGTTAAGATTTGGAAACAACCTAAGTGCACATCAGCAGATGAGTAGATTAGAAAACTGTGGTACATCTACACAGTGGAATACTTAAGCTGCTGTAAAAACGAAGGAACTCTCACCATTTGCAACAACATAGATGGACCTGGAGAGCAATATGCTAAGTGAAATAAGCCAGTAGGAGAAAGATAAATATCACATGATCTCACTAATTTGTGAAATATAATGAACAACATTAACTGATTAACATAAATAGATCCAGAGAAAAAAATAATTTAGAATATAATAGAAATAATCCTATCATTTGCAGATTTTTAATATTTCTTACATCTTTTGTGATATTACACTATGCTAGTACAGTTTTGGTAATATTATTATATTTAAAATCATTTTTTTGAAATATTAAAAAGAAAAAAATCTACCTTGTGTGATATTAAAATTATGATCCAAACTTAAAAAAAAATAAAATAGATGAACTCATCCAGGACATATAGAGCACTCACCAAGACCCATTTTAGGTCTTTTAGAAATGAGCTTTAAGGAGGGACACATCTGACATGTTATTATATTTCCCCAAATGAGGTGTGTGTTTTTGGGGTCCCTGAATTGACTGTCCCACCTATAATATTTGTGTTTATGAATGTTTATAACTGCTACTTTTGGGTGGTTGAGGAGACTTTGAAGCAGTAATCCACATGAAAAAGGGAAGAACTGAAACCAACCAGATGGTGTTGAGGGAAGAAGTAAAGAGATGAAGCAAGAGTGAGTGAATGGGTGAAGGATGATTTGTGAGACCAACAGAGCATACTGAGACCAGGATTAAACAAGGGATTCAGAGGCACAGAAAAGGGGAGAACTGGAGCCTAAGCTGGATTGGGAGAGGAAGAACAAAACAAAATAACGTGCTTCCTCACAGACTTGTTCCCATGAATGCTCTCAGCTTATTTTGTTAAATTCACCATGTTCCTTGGGATAATTTTGTTTGGGTAGATATATTTAACCTCTCATTTCAGGCAAGGTAGAAATTGCTCATTTTCTGTTAGCAGATTAGTGCTTTGAAAGTTAAGGAAAATAAGTTCTGTGATGTAAAGGGGATGAAATGACTAGGAAATAAGAGAACTAAAAAGCAATATTGTATTTATTGTGATTTTATGAAAAGCCACTTTCTACAGAACTTTTAATACATGGCATCTCATCTACAGATTCTGACTTAATTGTGAAAGAATTTCTACTTTGATTCTTTATTCCCATCTGCTTGTTCTTCTTTGGTGGCTTATAACATAACTTTATTTTTAAAATGAAAGATGGTTGGCAAAGTTTCCTTTGGGGATAATCCAGTTCCACATTACTACTTGAGATAATGGGAACTCTCCAGGATGTCCTGGGAATTCCTCATCTACTTTGTCTACTTCACTGGAGACTTCATATCCTTTCAAGACATTTTGCTCACATATGAATTTTGGCAAGAAAAGATGACTGGCAGGCCATTGGGTGGCTCTTCCTAAGTGGACCGGTTGAATGGGATTGTTGATCAGTGAGGGCTTTGTAGGCAATCAGGCAGCGCTGCAGCCCTCAGCAACCTGTAAATGATACTAACATCATGAAGGATTTCTCCAAAGACACATTTTCAATTAACCAAATTACTCTAACAGGGCATAGCTCAGGAAGACTTGAGGCAGAGCTAGATGCTGTGCCAGCCAAGAGGCCTGCTCTGCCAGTTGAAAGCAGAGGGAAGCATGTCTTTCCCTGCCAGCATGCAACCAGCTGTTTTTTTCAATGATAGCCGATCTACCATGGACATTGGATTTGAGGCCCAAGATGACCATATCTTTGTAATTATCATTGGGAAATAATTGAATCCTGGGAAAGTATGGGTCTCATATGTGAAAATTGAGCAGCCTAATCAAAATGCAGCATGTAGGCTGAATCCCCCTCCTTGATGTTTCCCCTCTTTTCGACCAGTTGTTCCTGGTTTGAGTAAAACTGTAGCACATCTCTTTGCCAGTAATTATGATTAATTTTTACTTTGCTAATAAAAATGTTGTTTCACAAGCCTCTGATGGTATTTAAGACACCATGTAAAGGTACTATTCCTCTCTGGGTTGGCTGGTGTAGGTCTCATATTTCACATGAAGCCCTGGGAAAGATTTGTAAAGCCTCCTTTGTCTTATAAGTTCTCTTACTCTAGGAAAGCACTCACAAGGATCTACAAGGCAAACATTATATTGCTAATGCTTTTTTATTTTATTTTTATGTTACTTAAAACTAATGACATCTAGACTACTTTTTTCCTACTTAGAAAATACAAATTTCAGAGGATTTTTAAGGGTAAGAAAAATTGCTTTTTCTTGATGAGCCATAACTTCAGTCAATAATATTATGTTAAGTATCCAACTTTGCCCAATACGGTGTTCCATCCATGGTGAATTTAGCAGCATGATGTGAAAGAAAGAGGTCTGAGCTTAATTACATAATATCTCAGTGCAAATCTAAACTCTCTTCATCCCATAGGCCTCAAATCTCTTTTTCAATATGGTGACATTGAAATAGACCCTCCATATTCGACATCTAGGATTACATGAAGACAGGAGTCCCTCCTCTTAATGAATTAACTATCAGTATCCAAGCATTTAGTATATCATTTTGTAAAAATAGTTATTTATGACATTCAAGTGATTAATATTTAGGAACTAATTTCTCCCAGGATTTTACCCCTTATATTATCGCAGATGATGGACATCTGGGGAATTTGAAATTTTAGAAGGATACATCAGCATTATTCCCATATTCATAGACTCATTGTTAGAATAGGAATGGCTTCTTTTGATTTGGGGACTATTGTAATACCTAAGTCCAATAGACTTATTCAGCCTTTTGCATAGGCGCACTTAATCTTATTGTATTATATTTAAGTCTTGAATTTCCAGCTAGATAATAATGCCCTGAAGGACTGGGAGTATATTTGGAGGTTCCATATATCCCTAGCACCTACCAATTATCATTTAACACCACATCTAATCACTTAATATGTTATGTAACATGACTTTCCTTTTGTAAGTAAAGCTTATGGAAAAATTACATAGGCTAAAGATTTCTTCTTAATCTCTGAAATGTAAATAACTTTCCACAAAACTCAAAGTAAAAAGAGTGTAGAAATGAATAATTTGGTCTACTATGGTAAACTGAAATGTATTCTTGTGTAATTAATTTTTATTTTATTTTTAATTGATAACTTGGTGCCCAGTGCATGAATTTGTGCACTTTGAAAGGAACTGTGGGCCATGAGGCTGTGGTGGGCACAGGGGTGGGTCTCAGCCCCTCCTCTGATACCCTTCCTGACCCCTCCCACTGTGGCCCCCAGAACCCTGTTTGCCTGCAGCCCTGCTCCCGCTGCCTCCTCTCCCATCCGCTGATGGTGCTGGCCCTGCTCACACCTGTGATTGGGATCAGCACCAGCAGTGGGTAGAAGTGGGGCTGGAACTCCCAGGGGCAATCAGGGCTGGCACCTGCTGCTCACATCTGCTGATGGCTCTGAGTGATCAGGACCAGCACCAGGCACCAGCAGTGGGTGTGAGCAGCAGCTCCAAAACTGGTAGTGGGTGTGAGTGAGACTGTCGTTGGCAGCAGGTGCAAGAGGCAGCTGCCAGTCCCAATCACCCCTCAGGAGAGAGGGAGGTGGAGAAGCTCTGAGGGGGTAATCAGGCTAGCAGCTGCCACTGTCACCCACTGACAGTACCAAGCGCCAGCAGTGGGTGTGAGTGCTAGAAGGGACTGTGGCATGTGGGAGCAAAGAATTTTCAGTAACCATCAGAGGCTTGCCTTGGTGACAGCGCTTGGTGCCCTGCCTTGGTCTGGCACCCCCACTCACTTGCTCCACCATCCCGCTGTGGCTGACGCTCACCAAGTTCCACATGCACCCCCTGGTGGTCAGTGCTTCTCATAGCAACCAATTGTTCAGTTGTTTGGTTGTTCTGCCATTTGGTCTATTTGCATATTAAAATATATATATATACACACACTAGGGGCCTGGTGCACAAAAATTTGTGCACTCGGGAGGTTCATCAGCCCGACCTATGCCCTCTCGTAGTCTGGGACCCCTCTGGGGATGTCCACCTGCTGATGTGCCTGGTCAGCTTGGGTGAGGGGCTGATGGCTGTTTGCAGGCTGGCCAAGCCTCCCAGTGTGGATCCTCACCGCATTGGGGTGTGGCCAGCCTGGGTGATGGGCTGAGGGCTGTTTTCAGGCTGCCCACAGTTCCTTCAGGTTTTGGGTCCCTACTGCGGTACCTGGCCAACCTGGATGAGGGGCTGATGGCTGTTTGCAGGCTGGCCAAGCCCCCCAGCGGCGTCCCTCACCCCATTGGAGTGTGGCCAGCCTGGGTGAGGGGCTGATGGCTGTTTACAGGCTGGCCAAGCCCCCCAGTAACATCCCTCACCCCATTGGGGTGTGGCCAGCCTGAGTGAGGCGCTGATGGCTGTTTGCAGGCTGGCAAGCCCCCCAGTAATGTCCCTCACCCCATTGGGGTGTGGCCAGCCTGAGTGACGGGCTGAGGGGCGCTTTCAGGCTTTCAGGCTGCCCACAGTTCCTTCCGGGTTCAGGTCCCTACTGGGGCACCTGGCCAGCCTGGGTGAGGGGCTGATGGCTGACTGCAGGCTAGCCAAACCCCCAGTGGCGTCCCTCACCCCATTGGGGTATGGCCAGCATGGGTGATAGGCTGAGGGGTGTTTTCAGGCTTTCAGGCTGCCCACAGCTCCCATTGACCCAATGTTCCAGCAAGGCTGGCTGGAAGCAGGTTTCTGGGGTTTATTTATCTTCTATAATTGATACACATTTCCTTTAAGCCGGGGCCTAGGCAGTTAATGAAACCTCCTCTCTGCTTCAGCTCTGGCTTCTATAATGAAACAATGTTTCCCTTAGAAGTCAGGCCCGGCCTGCTCTTTGCTTCAGTTTCTGATACTTCTAGGATTGAAACAATGTTGCAAATATGTTCCCTGGAGTGGAGAGAAGCCCAGGCGGCCCGCAAACAGTTTCACTCCTGCTGCAACGAACGCTGCCTGTTTACTCAGCTCCCTGAGTGCCCGTCTCGATATTGGCTGAACTAATTTGCATACAGTCGCTCTGATTGGCTGGTGGGCGTGGCTTAGACATCCCAAAAGGATGGTAAATTTGCATATTACACTTTTATTATATAGGATAGACTAGAGGCCTGGTACATGAAAATTCATGCACTGGAGGGAGGGTCCCTCAGCCTGGCCTGTCCTCTCTCACATTCCAAAAGCCCTCAGGGGTGGGAGGCAACCCAGAAATCAGGGGAAGGTGACGCCCCATCACACCTCTGCTGCTGCCGCTGCCTGGAGCACAAGCCTCAGCCAACCCTGGTTTACCTGAGCCTTGGGCAGCCCTGAGCAGCTGGGTAGCTGCTATCCAAGGCTTGCCTGAACCTCAGGTCAGCCCTGGGCAACTGGAGAGCTGAGGGGACTGAGGTACTCTGGAAGTAGGTACACAGAGTGGCTGGGCTAAGGGAACTGGGTGCTGCCATCTTGGGCCTGTGGGCGCACCATATTTGAGGGTGAGGCATTCAACTAGCATATTCCCTCCTTATTGGCTGTGGGCACTGCCATATTTTTGATAGCATACAGATCAACTAGCATATTCCCTCTTTATTAGATAGGTTACCTCTCATAAGTCATATTGTATACTAGAGGCCTGGTGCATGAATTTGTGCACAAGTGGGGTCTTGCCAGAGGCCCCGATCAGCTGGGGGAGGGGCTGCAAGTAGTTGGCCACCAGCTGGCCCCTGATTAGGGTGATGAACTCCTTTAGCTTTTTCTTGTCTGTGAAGCTCTTTATCTGGCTTTCAAGTCCAAATGAGCTTTGCTGGGTAGAGAAGGGCATGGCAAGAAATATTCAGTGATGAAGAGCAAAGACTTGCAGCCAGGATGACCTTCCTTTTGAAAGGACATATTCTGCCCTGGGCTGAGGATTTGGTCTCCGTAAAACTTGGGTCAGTCTTTGCATCAGGCACGTGGAATCACTGAGGCCTATTTGAGAGTTGCCAAGGCTGGGAGCATGATCTCAGAACAGTTAAAAACACATTTATGAAGGGATGTTATAGGATCTCATCAAAAAGCCCACACGTGTCTGTGCTACACCAACAGGGTTTCTTTACCATGGAAGCCTCCATCTGCAAGCCCACCCACCTCCAGGAGCTGGCAGGAGGTTGACAGTGACCATGGGTAGATGAGGCTGGTGCCAGGCGACATGGCAGGTGTCAGCGGCTTGGTCATCTGAGGCTTAGGTGCCAGGAAACAGGCTCTGACATCACCGCCTTACGGAGGATTTGACGGCAGTGGCAGTGACTTCAGAGCCTTTTGCTATTTTGTTTTATTTATATCTCCTTTTCCCTTTAAATCTCTCAAGGGTGTGTTTGTTCGTTCGAGAGAGGAGAAGCCTTTACAGCCTCCTTGGTGGAGAGCGGGCCTTTGATCTGGGTTCACACACAGCTAGACAGAGTCCTGTTTAGAAATGTGTAGGTCTTGCATTATTTTCTCTATTACCGATAAGGGGGTTTTAGATTCTGGCAGGTAAATATGTTTCCTGCTTATCCATGAGGGCAGGAGGCCGAGCGCAGCAGCCACAGGCACAGCCACAGTTCTTTACTCCTTCACAGGCCTCCGTCCAAGGGCGACGATGCAGGTGCTTTACACACAGAGGGGCTCTGGCAGCCCTGCTTTTCCCAGACCTTCTGTCTTTGTCCTGATGTTCCTGCTCCGGGTCTGTAGCGTTTTCCTTTTGGGGAAGATTCAAGCATCTGGGGGACATGATGTTTATCACATGCTGTTTTCTGTGTGGGTGGTCAGCATGGGGGTGTTCCTGAATCAGCCTTCCTTGGCATTGTTGTGGGGAGGGGGGCAGCATGAAGGTGCAAACACAACCTGTGGGAACTCCTCGCTGAGCACCTTCTGTATAGCTTCTGTATACCTGGTGGGCGTCTCCCCTCAGAAGGGGTGCTCCCTGTGTCTGTGACCAGCAGGTGCGGAGGGAGAGGGGTTGGGGCGGACCAGGCTGGTTGGCTGCCAGTGTCATCATAACTACAGTATCAGTGGGTGGGGCAGAGTACCTGGGGCCCCGGATTCCCTCTGGGGTTTGTTTGCAGAATTGCTCCCTCTCTTTGTTCTCCCATTTTCTGAGGAGGTGGCTGTTGGCAGATGGCAGGATAGATGGATCCATGATCAGACCCATGGCCCTGCTCACTTAAAGCTGCTAAAATAGTCAGGGTGCCCAGTGCTTAGAGGTTCCTGTGAGCTCATGGAGGCAGGCTCTTGGTCATTGTTTGTTTGGCTTTTTTTTTTTTTTTTAAACTACATTTCTTCTATGTGCAGTTATCACACTTCATCTGGAGCAGGGCAGGCTCGCGTGACCTTGGAGAGAGTCTAGTGAGGGGAAGCGGCTGCAGTGCCCTAGGCCAACTTCCAGGAGGCCGGCAGCGCTGTCAGGATAATGCCGGCAGTGCTGGTCCGTTGCTGCCTGGCCTGTCCTCTTGAGCTTGCACCCGCAGGACCACTAAGGGAGCCAGTTCCCAGTTCCACCCCGCCTCTGCCACGGATTGATTGGAGTCTGAGGGCTGGAAGGAGGGACCAAGAGGTCTGCCTTTCAGCCGCTAGCCAGTCACCACTGCCACTGATTGATCAGCTCCCGCTTGGCATTCAGTCGAGCCTTCAGTTGTTTTGGACGTTACAGACCCTGGGTTTTTATATATTAGGATAGCTAATTAGTTGCTACTTCACAAATAGCTTCCAACCTCACCTCTTAAAACTGTAAATTGAGAAATAATATCTGAGTTTCTCATAATAGTTAAGGATATCTTCCTTCTGTGAATTCCACAGCTATGCCTTTGTTCTGTTGGTTTGGCACTACGCTACATCTTTTGTTACAGGATTGTGCTGCCATTACAGTCTTTGGTATTTGCCCTGTCTCCCCAGCTATATAAAAACTTGTTGAGAGAAAAGACATGTATCTTATGTTTCTGTATTCCAAGTTTCTAACGGACTTTTACTTGTCTAGAAAGTGCTCAATTAATATTTGTCTGAATCCTGTAAGTAGGTCAATAGACACATTACCTGTTGCAAGCTCACAATAAAATCAGTAAATTCAAGTCTAATTCATGAAACAACCTTAATTCAAAAGTAGCTGTTTTTTAATGGTAAATTAACTACTCAAAACTTTTGTTATTCTGTTTTCCTTATATCAGAAGACGTATTTAGATCTTTTAGATCCTGCCACATAGTTTAGTCTAAGTAGGAGCAGAGTATTTCAATATTTAAAATGCTTTTAATTAATCTAAAACAATAAACTTGCTGGGTAACTGAATTTTTTCTTTGTCAACAGTGCAGTGCACATTAAAATGTGAGACAACTTTCTAATTATTGAAAAAAATAGATCTTTATTAATAGAAGTTTATGTGATGACTGGTTCATATCCCATAAATGCTCTTATAAATAATCCTTAAATTTACATCCTTTGCCTAGGTTTGGAAGAATTTGGGGGCTTTTTTTCAGAGGAAACTATCCTAGACTTCTTAAAGCAGAGTAAATAAAACATTTATGAAGGTATTATAAAGGGGACACTCTAGAAAAGTCTATATAAATCAGGGTCCCTAGAGTCCTTTTTGAGATTCATGATAAGGAAATAATTTCTGTCATTAAACTTCCTTGGTGTGAGTATGCTAGTTCAATAATTCATAAATATTTAATAAATTATTGTTCCCTACAACTTAAGAGTGTTTGGACAATTGATGCTTTGTTTGGAATATTATGAGAATATGTTTGGCTATACGGGGAAATGGATGTTTGACACTGTATCTTGAGAAAGTCTGGGGAAAATAATTTCTAAGTTTTAGAGAGGGCAGGAAGGATGTTTAGTGGGACTCTATATGATATACATTTGAAAGTGCCTGATGGGAGTGCTTCTTTAGTCTTAAATCTTAAAGTATTATTATTATTATCACTAATACAAGTAATGGACCTGACAGAGATTGTAGAAATCATGCTAGGTGCCTTATTTGTTTAAGCTACAACTCTGAAATGTTGGTATTAACATCTCTTTTACATGGAATAAAGTAAAGCTTAGATGCTTAAGAAGTTGAAGCAAATAAGTATTGAAATTAAATCTCTCACATTCCAAAAAATCCACACTCTTAAATTGCATCCTGTTTATTTCCTGTGCTATTTTCCCTTTTGCTACCTAAAGTATAGGTAGTTCTTTGCATACTGGTTCTGGCACTGTTCATGCAGGAGTTTCCAATAACAGCCAGTCACATGGTGACAATTATGCTTGATTAAGCAGATCCAGTAAGTACTTGATCAACTTCTTCCCATAAGTGCTGACATTCTGCAGCCAAAGAGAAAAGAACACTTGCCTTTGTTCTAAGCACTCTCTGCCATCTCCCCTTGTCCCACCCAACAATAGCAGGCCCTGGGGTTCTTAAGGACAGTGTTCCCAGCTTCCTAGACTCAGCCGGGATTCCAAGGTTTACATCAATTACTTACTTGGGTAATATGAATTTTTCAGATCTGTCAATTCTACAAGCAGACACTTGACAATTTTGAGAGTTGAGGAGATGCTTGGAAAAGTGTCAATTTTGTCATTCTTTCCTTGTTGATTCATTACTGTGGATTTTGAAGTCTTTCTAATGTTCTAGAATTCTCTAAAAGTACACAGGAAAGAGTGCTTCCAAAATTGTAAAAGTATGCTATTATGAAAATATGAACAACCCCATGAGATAATTCCATAGGCTTATAGCCCATTGAAAAGATGACTTTATTGAGGTATATCACAATCACTCAATAAGCTTGATACCGCTCTGGGCCTTATGCTTCCTGCCTCAGACTATCATACTCTCAAACCCAGAGTATTGGGATAATATAAATGGCTTAAGGAAACAAAGTTTAATTTTATGTGGCACTTGAATGTGGCCAAGCAGCATTCCTGAATGACTGTCCTCAAAAAATGACTTGGAAATTCAGGCTTTTCCTATAGTGGGCTCCACAATTCAGAGTTCATTGCTTCCATCTATTTGGGCAAAAAGGTGGGGAAGCAAAGAAAATAGTAAGAACACCTTAGTGAGGAAAGGGCATGAACCTCAAAGGAGATCTTATTGGCCAGGCCCCAACTTTGGACAGAACTGGTCACATGGACCCAACAGAATGGGAGAGGAATGATGATGATATGCCCGAGAGACAAATAGACAAGTGTGGAGAACACTTAGGATCTTCTCTGCATTCTAGGTTATGTAAGTAAGGCTGGATAGAGCAGAGAAAGGCAAAATCCAGTCAGTGAGAGACAAACTGATCCTAAGAGAATTTTAATGATGTCCAACAATACTTTTGTTAATATAAGCCTGTGAAAAGAATATGTGACCATAATGTAACTTTTAGAGCAGGTTATTTTCATTTTTATAATCTTACTAGAGATTTGTGCATTTGGGCGGGGGGTGTCCCTCAGCCTGGCCTGTGCCCTCTCACAGTCTGGCACCCCCTCAGGGGATGTCCACCTGCTGGCTTAAGGCTCTCTCCCCCAGGGGATTGGGCCTAAGCTGGCAGTCAGATATCCCTCTGGCAGCCCGGGAGCCCTCAGGGGATATCCACTTGCCAGCAGGGAGCAGGCCTAAGCTGCAGTAGGATATCCTTAATGCTGCTGAGGAGGTGGGAGAGGCTCCCACCACCAGCACTGTACTGGCAGCTAGTAGCCTGGCTTGTGGCTGAGCAGAGCTCCCCCCGTGGGAGTGCACTGACCACCAGGGGGCAACTCCTCCATTGAGCATCTGCCTCCTGGTGGTCAGTGTGTGTAATAGTGACCAGTCATTCCCAGTTATTCTGCTGTTAGGGTCAATTTGCATATTACCCTTTTATTACATAGAATAGAGGCCTGGTGCATGGGTGGGGGCCAGATGGTTTGCCCTGAAGGGTGTCCCAGATCAGGGAAGGGGTCCTGCCTGGCCAGCCTGAGTGAGGGACTGAGGGCTGTTTTCAGACTGGCCACACACCCTTCAGGGTGAGGGTCCCTGCTGGAGTGCCTGGCCAGCCTGGGTGAGGGGCTGAGGACTATTTTCAGGCTGGCCACACCCCCTTCAGGGAGAAAGGTCCTATTGGGGTGCCTGGCCAGCCTGGGTGAGGGGCTGATGGCTGTTTTCAGGCTGCCATCATCTCCAGTGACCCAAGCTCCCAGTGAGGCTGGCTGGAAGAAGGTATCTGGGATTTATTTAACTTCTATAATTGAAACTTTGTTGCCTTGAGCAGAGGCCACAGCTGGCCAGGGCAGGCAGGAAGCTTGGCTTCCTCCATTGCCAGGGCAACCAAGCCTCCTGCTTGCTCCAGCTCCATGGCTTCTAGGTTGGGTTAATTTGCATGTAGTCGCTCTGATTGGCTGGTGGGCATGGCTTGGGTGTAGCAAAGTGACACCAATTTGCATGTCACTCTTATTAGTGTAAATAGCATGGTCCTTGGGAAAATCAAAAGGTGCACTATTGATAAGGAATATCTGAACACAGGACTGGTATGTTCCTATGTTGTTACACAGAACTCTGTTCTTACAAAGGCTTCACCCTTGGTTTAATGTTCTGATGTTGCTGTTTTAAAATTCTTAATAATTTTGAACAAGGGGCTCAGCATTTTTATTATGTTCTGGGCCAGTAGTATAAGTACTTTGTCTATCTCCCATTATGTTGCTGGGTTGCTTGAAACTCAGAGACTAAAACTTGGCTCAGTGATAAAAAGAAGATACAGTCTTTAAGATGCAGTAATTTCACCATGGCCAATGGATCACAGTGGTTAGAACGTTGACCTCTCACCCAGAGGTTGCAGATTCCATTCCCAGCACTGGTCTAGGTGTGTGTGGGAGGCAAGCAATGGATTTCTCTCCCTCTCTCCTCTCTTTTCCTCTCTCTCTCTACCCCATCCCTCCATACCTTCTACTCTCTCTAAGAAGTAATGGGAAAATATCCTTGGGTGAGGATTAACAACAATATCAGAAAGATGCAATAAATTCTAACTGACCTTCTAAAGAAGACAGGTTACAATAGGAAAGCTGTATATGTGTGTGTTTATGTGCACACAGTTGTATGCATATGTTTACATGTGCCCATGCAGGAACATATTTCTTAGGGAAAAATTTATTGGGAACAATTTAACAGATATTTATTGAACATCATTCTATTGTTTATTGTTAGCTACTCATGTGAAGAGTTGGTTGATACAGATAGCACCAAGATGTGCTTCACATAAATGGGAATTTTGGTTGGGTAAATTTTAATTAAGCAATCTGTATTATACACATAGTTGTTTTTGAAACCATGAGAATTTTGTTATCCAGAATTTGAAAATGTTGAATCTTGTCTACTCTAACTTTGGATATAATTTTGGCTATGAAAGTCTCAAATATTTGGCAACTAGAATAAAGAATAAGAAACTTTTCCAAAGTAAATTCTATTTTTACTACAAATACCTAGGCACAATTTATCTCAAGCTCATAGAATCATTTGATTTTTAAATGAATTATTTAGTTTTAAGCCTTGCTTCTACACCACTTGCCTGTATCACTACTCTAGCATATCACATTTCATAGGGATTTATTTATTTGCACATTTGCCAAAGGAGCACATGAACTCTTAACTCCTTGAGAACAGGTGATATTGCCATTCACCTTGAGTTTCTAGGTACTGACAACATGTTCAATAAATATTTGATGAAAGAATAAATGTCATAGTAAAAATACCACTTTTCTTTCAGCAAAATATGTATTTCCATGCCTTAAAGGAAACATTGGCTCTTAAAAATGCCACAATGCAAGAACATTTTAAACTTGCATTATATTCTTTAGTTAATAACAACTATATTCAAAGTGGGGATGAAAGATACTCTTATCAAATGAAATTTAAAACAACTGAAGGATGAAAATAGTGTATCGCTATCATATTCAGATATTCATTATTTTATTGAAGGAGTCTTTGTCTTGTTAAAAAATTGAGTTCCTTGAATACAGTCACACAACACATACATAAGTAATGAAGAGCAATATACATAGGTTTCAAAGGATAGATATATTGATATACTTTGTATTAAACTTGCTGCTAATATATTTTTCCATGGTACTAGTAATTGCCATGAGCAGGGGTCACTATCCTTTTGTTTAAGGTAGGAAATGGTTTATTTACTGTATTGTGGTTTGAAACAACTGTAATTAATTCTTTCCTAGTCTTGGAGGCCAGAACTCCAGAACCAATATCACTGGGCAAAAATCCAAAGCCTGACTGCAGGGCTGCTCTTTCTCTATAGACTAGAGGAGAATCCATTTATTTCCTTTCCCGGCTCTGGTAGCTGCCAGCATTCCTTGGTTTACAGACATAGCACCCAATCACCAAAGCCAGTCAGTATCTTCAAATCTCTCTTTGCTCTGTCTTCACTTTGCTTTCTCTTCTCTGCATGGGATCTCTCTCTCTACCTCTCTTACCAGGACACTTGTGATTGCATCTAGGGCCTGCCCAGGTAATCCAGGATCATTTCTGTGTCATATATCCTTAACTGAATCACATTTGAAAAGACCCTTTCCCCAAATAGGCAACATTTACTAAGTTCTACAGATTAGGATCTCCTGTCTTTGGGGGCAATTGTTCAGCCTGCTACATTTGCCTAGCTTTCTTTGCATTATGACTAAGTAGTGTGATTAGATGATGTATACTAGTATACTTTCCTTGCTGCTCACTGACACAGGCATAAGGGTGCTGTATATGTGTGTGTGTGTGTGTGTGTGTGTGTGTGTGTGTGTGGAGAACTATAAACTAAATGACACTCTAAAGGAAATCCTTCCTAAAGAAGCAGACTTTGGCAAGTAGGGTTCACAGAGGGAGCTCATAACTTCATGATAATACCATACATAAATTAGAGTAATGTTAATTGTCTTCCCCAAAGCATGGCCATTAAGTAGTTTATTGCTCCTACCTTAATTTATTTCGGCATTTCTACCTTTTCAATGGTATTTTACTTTTTACCCAGTGTGGATATAAGCAACTCCCTGACAGTCCTTTCTGGTATATTTCACCTGTAAGTATAACAACAGGTGAAAATAAATGACCACATAGGTTCTGATAAACTCTGCAGCAATCAAAGACAAAGGCTTTCTTTAGAAAGAACTCTGTAGGTGGAGCTTCACTTTGAAAAACAGTTCCTAAAATTTGAAAGGATAAATGTTTATATCCTCTAGTTATGAAGAGCTAAATTGTCAGTGACCTTATAACTGACTAGGAAGGAATTTTCTATTTATTTTTTCCTACTGTGTTAAGATAAAACCATCTGCACCACGGTTTCATTCCTTCAACACATTTTTATTCATCTTCTACTATTTGCCAGTTATTATATGCAAAGCATTGCTTTCTTTCTCCCTGCCAATAGCTTTTTATGTAATTTTAAAGTTTCTAAACACTTCGTAAAATCCTATTCTTGATCATTTACAACTGAACCAAGGTCATAAAAGGACAGCTTGGTTGAATGTGAAAAAAAGGAAGAAAAAAAAGCAAGAACACTAAGAAGTTGCATAAATGTTCTCTAGCACATTCCCTGTTTTGAGGGCTAATGTACTGTAGCAATTCGTCAGTCATTCTAATAGTCTTTTACTTCTGTCAGAAAGCCTACTAAATGCTAACATTTTAAGTGTTTAATATTTTAAAACATAATTTCATTAATCATGCAAATTATCTGGGCATTCATATCTAAACTAATAAAAGCGAAATATTAAAATTAACCGTTTCTCCGAGACAGGGTAAGCCATGCCCACCAGCCAATCAGAGCGCCTGTATGCAAATTAGCCCAGCCAACATGGCGGCCGCCACTCATGGACCTGAGTAAACAGCCCTTTCCATTGCGGCAGGAGGGAAAGTGAAGCTGCGCCCCTCAGCTCAGCTCCGATTAAACTGCCTCTAGCGAAACACAGCTTTTTGAAACATTGTAACAATCATAGAATCCTCCGGAGCTGAAGGAAAGAGCAGCTCC
>PVJC01017155.1:0-32855 GCA_004026665.1 Murina feae
TAGGGTCAGTGGGAGCTGTGGCCAGCCTGAAAACTGCCCTCAGACCCTCACCCAGGCTTGCCACACCCCCTGGGGTGAGGGTCTCCACTGGGGAGCTTGGCCAGCTTGCAAACAGACATTGGCCCCTCACCCTGGCTGCCCAGGCACACCAGCAGGTGGACATCCCCAGAAGGATCCCAGACTGGGAGAGGGCACAGGCTGGGCTGAGGGACACCCCCCCCCCTCCCAGTGCACAAATTTTTGTGCACCGGGCCCCTAGTTGATCAATACAACCAAGAGCTGGTCCTCTGAAAGGATAAACAAGATTGATGAACCACTAGCCAGGCTCACTAAGAAACAAAGAGAGGGAACTCAAATAAACAAAATCAGAAATGAAAGAGGAGAAATAACAACTGACCCCACAGACATACAAAGGATTGTAAAAAAAAATACTATGAACAACTCTACTCCAAGAAACTGGACAACCTTGATAAAATGGACATATTCCTAGAAAAATATGACCTTCAAAAAGTCAATCAGGAAAAATTATAAAACCCGAATAGGTGATAACTATTGACAAAATTGAAGCAGTAATAAAAAAAATTCCAGAAAAAGAAAAAAAAAGCCTTCATCTGAACAGCTTCACAGGGGATTTATTCTCCTTTTTCTTCCTTTTTCTTTTCTCTATTATGTTTTCTCTCTTCAATATCATTTATGCTCTCTTTTCTCTCCCCTAATTCTCTTTTCTCAGGTGGCCACTTATAGTGGGGTTTTGTTGTCATGAGTACATTCGTGCTTTATTCCCTTTGTGTAGTGTCTTGTCAAGGTGAATTTTATCCTGTCTGGCCAGGTGCAAGAGAGCAAGCCTCATAACCAGACACCTGGAGAGGAAACTACATCCATGAATGGGTCAATAACACCCCAGACTCAACTATAAAGGCAGGAAGAAGGTGGCAGTGAGGGAGAGTGCACGAGTGAGTGAAGGATCAAAAGAGGGATCTGTGGTCATGTGGGATGTGTGTGTGTATGCGTGTGTGTGTGTGTGTGTATGTGAGTGAGGCATAGTTAGACCCCACAGACATTCAGGGGCAGGCTAACTGGGCTCGCCTAACTAGGCAGCTTCTGCTACCATAGTAACAGTACTGGGAGGCAAGATAGTCCTCAGAGGCCTACTCTTTGAAGGGGAGAGCTGCTATAACTGGGAGCCCCGCCTCACCTCCACCCAGGGTGTCCTAAGATAACACCTGGGAGTCTACAACCACCTATGCCAGGGACCTTCTATCTCGGCTGTGGTCCCATGGTCAATGAATGGCCAGCCATCCTGGGTGCAGGCTCCTGTGAGTTCTGAAGCATGCTCCCCTCTGACTGGCCCAACGCCTTATCCTAGGACACTGCACCAAGGAGCAGCAGCCCCACAAGCAGCCTGCCCCAGGCCTAAGAACAGAAGCCTCACATGGCCTGCCCCTGTCCAAGGACCAGCAGCTGTGTGAGCAGCCCACACCTGTATGAGGAACAGCAGTGCTGCGAGTAGCCTGTCCCCATTCGAGGAGCAGTAAGTGCCCAAGCAGCCCCCACCCCCAGTCTGAGGAGCATCAGCCCTGTACAGTTTGCACTGGTCCAAGGAGCAGCAGCCACACTGTCCTACAAGCAGAAGCTGGGTGAGCAGCCTGCCCCCATTTGAGGAGCAGCAGCCACATGTGCAGCTCACTCCCACCTGAGGAACAGCAGCTGCACAAGAAGCTTGCTCCTGTCCAAGGAGCAGCAGCCACACAAACAGACTGCCCACATCTGAGGATTGGCAGCCCTGTGCAGCCAGTTCTGGTCTGAGGAGCAGCAGCCACTGCAGCCTGCACCTGTCCAACGAGCAGAAGCTGGGTGAGCAGCCCACCCCTGCTCAATGAGAAGCAGCCACACAAGCGGCCTGTCCCCCATCGGAGGAGCAGCAGCTGTGTGAGCAGCCAGCACCTGTATGAGGAACAGTAGCCCTATAAGCAACCTGCCCCTATCAAAGAAGCAGCAGCCTTATGAGCAGCCCGCCCCATCTGAGGAATAGCAGCAGCTTGCAGCCAACACTGATCCAAGGAGCAGAAACCACATGAGCAGTATGCCCCCATCTGGGGACCAGAAGCCACATGAACAGCCTGCCTCCATACAAGGAGCAGCAGCCTTGTTCAGCCCACCCCCATTTGAGGAGCAGCAGCTCGTGATCAGCCCACCCCTGTCCAAGGAACAGCAGCTGAGAGAGCAGCTGCCCCCACCAGCCAGAGGTCGACACCACTACTATGACAGCACCCACCAGCAGAGCTGCTGCCAGCTGAGGAGCAGCTACTTCCCTGACCACCCAAGGAGCAACCACAGCCAGAGGAGCCACTGCCACCTAAGGAGCAGCCACTTCACAATTCGATATCTAGATCAGTAGGAGATCCAAAGTGGGTAGACAAAGAAACCCCCAAAGGAAAGAAAAGGAGTTGCCACCAGGAAAGCAACTAAGTGAAACAGAGGCATGCAAAATGTCAGAAAAAGAATTCAGACTAAGGGTCATACAGTTCATAAACCTGATGGAGGAAAACTCAACAACTTGTGTAAGAATCAAGAAGAAATGAATGAAAAAATCAATAACTTATGTAGAAATCAAGAAGAAATGAAGAGTGCAATAAAAAATACCATGGAAAGTTTAAACAGTAGACTAGGAGAAGAAGAGGACAGAATTAGTTAATTAGAAGACAGGAAAGCAAAACACACCCAAACTGAACTGCAATTGGAGAAAAAAATTCAAAGACAGAAGGAGAGCCTAAGGGAACTATGGGACAACATGAAAAGAAGCAACATATGAATAATAGGGGTGCCAGAACAACAGGAAGAGGAACAAGGGTTAGAAAACCCATTTGAAGAAATAATGTCAGAAAACTTCCCTGAGGTGGGGAAGAAAAAAAGTCACACAAGGACAGAGAGTCCCAAATAAGATGAACCTGAAAAGACCCACATCAACACACATCATAATTACCAAGGCAAATGTTTAGGACAAAGAGAGAATCTTAAAGGCTGCAAGAGAGAGACAAAAGTTGCATACAAGGGATCTCCCATTAGATTATCAAATGATTTCTCAACAGAAACACATCAGGCCAGAAAAGAATGAAAGGAAATTAACAAAGGGATGCAAGTCAAAGGAATGAATCCAAGAATACTCTATCCAGCAAGCCTACCATTCAAAATTGAAGGGGGAATAAGAAGGTTTACAGACAAAAAAAAAAAGCTAAGGGAGTTTATCACCATCAAGCCAGCAATGAGAGAAATGCTAAAGGGACTGGTGTAAAAAGAAGAAATAAAAAGCTAATAAAGAAAACAGGCACAAAAAATAAAAATAGCTACAAACAAGTACCTTTCAATAACTTTAAATGTAACAGAGTAAATGCTCCAATCAAAAGACATCAAGTGGCTGAATGGATTAAAAAAAAATGACTCATATATATGCAGTCTACAAGAGACCCACCTCAGAATAAGGGACTCACACAGACTGAAAGTGAAGGGATGGAAAAATATCTTTCAGGCAAATGGAAATGAAAGAAAAGCTGGAGTAGCAATACTTATAGCTGACAAAATAAACCTTAAAGTAAAGGCAATAACAAGAGATAAAGGCCACTTCATAATACTAAAGGGATCAGTACAAGAGGATATAACCCTGATAAACATATCTGTACCCAATGCAGAAGCACCCAAATACATAAAAAATCTTTTGGAAGATATATCGACAATACAATCATAGTAGGGGACTTTAATACACCACTGACATCACTGTATAAATCCTCTAGAGGAAAAATCAGCAAAGAAACAGCAATTAGAAAATTTATGCATCTTGGTGTGGGTCTTTGAGGTTCATTTTGTTTGGCATTCTGAGCTTGTGTGACTTTTTTCTTCCCCATGTCTGGGATGTTTTCTGCCATTATTTCTTCAAATAGTTTCTCTAATCCTTGCTTCAATTCTTGTCCTTCTGGCACCTCTATTATATATATATGTTACTTTATTTCATGTTGTTCCAAAGTTCCCTTAGGTTTTCCCCCTGTTTTCTAATTTTTTTCTCCAGTTGCTGTTCAGAATGGGCTTGTTTCTCTACCCTATCTTCTATCTCACTAATTTGGTCTTCTGCTTCTCTTGAAACCTTCCATTGTGTGTTTTACTGTAGCCATATCACTTTGGATTTCTTCTTGATTCTCACATAGGTTGTTGATTTTCTCATCTATTCTGTTTATGAACTGTATGACCATTATTGTGACTTCTTTTTCTGACATAGTGCATTCCTTCATTTTATTTAGTTGCTTTATTTTTTTGGGGGGGGTGTGATGCCTCCTTTTCTTTTCTTTGGGGGTTGCTGTTTTTATCTCCCCATTTTTGTTGTCACTGAATGGTCCAATTGCCAACTTGCGTGGGACGTGAGCTGCAATGGTGGGCTTGGTGGGAGTTTAGTGCACCCTGACAGTCAAGGGCAGGCTTGGGGTATTGGGAGGCTCAGCTGCTGCAGGCTGGTGGGAACTTATGCACATCAAGAGTCAGGAGCCAGCTCAGGTTCCCAGGATATGTGTGGTCACCACAGTCTGGTGGGAGCCACGTGTACCAACAGTCAGGGGCCAGCTCTGGTGCCGGAGAGATGAGTGGCTGCTGCAGTCTGATGTGGGCTGTGTACCAACAGTCAGGGTCAGCTCGGCTGCCTGGGAGGTGTGGCTGGCAGGAGCCACTTACACCGACTGTCAGAGGTGGCTTGAGATGCGTGGAACCTATGCTGCCACAGTAGGTAGGCAGGAAAGGAACACCCTCTGAGACTCACAGGTGCTTGAGGCTGGGGTGGCTTGAGTCTCAGTGTCTGTGGGTCTATAGCAGGTCTTTGCCCAGAGTGGCTTTAGGACCTCGGTTTTCATCTGAGGCCAGTCTGGGTTGTGGTGAGGCTGGGCTCCTAGTCACAGCAGCTCTGCTCTTCAAGGTGGCATGATTTCTCTGACAACACCACCACTAGGAAGTGCTTGCAGTATTAGTGGGGTTTCCGCATCTATGAGAGCCTGATCCACCAGCCCCGGAAAGTCTTGTAGGATCTAACTGTCCCTCACTCACACACTTGCACAACCCACACACATCCACAAAATCCTGTTTCGCTCCCTCACTCTCTCACACTCTCTTCCACACTGCCATCCTGCCTGCCACCATATTACCCTCTCTTCTTGTACCTTTCTTATGATTTCTACTCAATAGATGCATGGATAAGGTAGGTTGTACTTATGAAAATTTCAGCAGATTATAACTTTATTTCTTTCTTTGCAATATTTACACTGAGTGGCCAGATTATGACCACCTGACATTTGTAGGCAAATTAGCTATAAAATTTCATGCTGAAGTTGCTAGAGGGCCAGACCATTATAAATAGGGAAACAGATTGTTTACCACAATAGTAGAAGTGATATTTTTTTATGAAGATATGAGTAACAACGTGATTTAACAACCTTTGTACATGGGATATATCTAATCTAATAAAAGAGTAATATGCAAATTGACCCTCACTGTGGTACACCTAAACCATGCTCACCAGCTAATCAGAGCGATGTATGCAAATTAACCCAGCCAAGATGGTGGCAGGCAGCCACGAAGCTGGAACAAGCAGGAGGCTTGCCCCGGTGATGCAAGAAGCTAGGGTTCCTATTTGCCTAGGCTGACTATGGCCTCTGCTCAAGGTAACAAAGTTTCAATTATAGAAGATAAATAAACTCCAGAGACCTGCTTCCAGCCTTGGGCTCAAGGAAGCGCTGGGAGCCTGGGTAGTCAGGGGGAACCCGACCTGAGCTCCGGTTAAAGCAACAAAATTTCAACTTTAGAATTAAATAAATTCCAGCCAGCCTTGCTGCAAACAGCCATCAGCCCCCCAACCCAGGCTGGCCAGGTACCTGAGCAAGTAAGCCCTCCCTGAAGGATATGTGGGCAGCCTGCAAACATCCATCAGACCCTCACCCAGGCTGGCCAGGCACCCCAGCAGACCCCCCTCCCAATTTGGGATACCCTTCAGGGCTAACCAGCCAGCCCCCACCCATGCACCAGGCCTCTATCCTATATAATAAAAGGGTAATATGCAAAACTGACCCTAACAACAGAACAACTGGGAATGACTGGTCACTATGACACACATTGAAGGCCAATGGGCAGACGCTCAATGCAGGAGCTTCTGCCCTCCCACTGGGGGAGTTCTGCTCAGCCACAAGCCAGGGTGACAGTCACCAGTACAAAGGATGTCCAACTGCATCTTAGGCCTGCTCCCTGCTGGCAAGTGGCATCCCCTGAGGGATCCCGGGCTGCCAGAGGTATGTTGACTGCCAGCTTAGGCCCGATCCCCCGGGGAGCAGGCTTAAGCCACCATCTTGACATCCTCCGAGGGGTTGCAGACTATGAGAGGGCACAGGCAGGGCTGAGGGAGCGCCCCCCCCCCACACACACACCTTAATGCACAAATTTTTGTGCACCGGGCCTCCAGTATACACACACACACAGTGAGTGACCTGATTATTATGGCCACCTGACAGTAGGCAAGTTAGCCATACACTACTTTGTATGGGATATGGAAACTGAAGGCCTGTTCAAACACCTTTGCTGCCTGCAGTTACCAAGATAAAAACATCTCCAATTTGCACAGGAACATAAGGATTGAACAGTCGAGCATTGGAAAAAAGTCATGTGGTCCAATGGATCATGTTTCCAGTTGCATCGTGAAGATGGCAGTGTGAGAATTTGATGAAAACAGCATGAAAGCATGCACCCCACATGCATGAGTACAACCCTTCAAGCTGGTGGGGGCAGTGTTATGGTTTGGGGCATGTTTTCCTGACATGATTTGGGACCCCTTTTTTAAAATATATTTCATTGATTTTAGAGAGGAAAGGAGCGGGGAAGAAACATCAATAATGAGAGAGAATCATTGATTGGCTGCCTCCTGCTCACCCCCCACTAGGGATTGAGCCCGCAACCCAGGCATGTGCCCTTGGCCGGAATTGAACCCAGGACCCCTCAGTACACAGGCTGACGCTCTATCCATTGAGCCAAACAAGCTAGGGCAAGGGTCCTTTAATTGATGTGGAACAATGTCTGAATAGCACAACATACCTAAGTATCATTGCTGATCAAGTTCATCCTATCATATTGATGACGTATCCCAATGGAGATGGTTTCTTCCAACAAGACAATGTGCCATGCCATGGTGCTCATATTGTGAAGGAGTGCCTTCAAGAACATGAGAGAGACTCTACCTTGCTTAGGTGGCCCCCAAAATCACCAGATCTCAATCTAATTGAGCATTTGTAGGACAAAGCTAAAAGAGCCACCAGGCAGCCATTCCCACGACCATCAAATGTCACAGAACTAGACAGTGCTATTCATCAGGCATGGTATCAGAGTCCTCGCATCACCTTTCAAAATCTCGTGGAGTCAATACCCAGAAGAATCGCCGCAGTATTGAAGGCAAAAGGTGGCCCAACAAAGTACTGATGGGGTGGTCATAATAATCTGGCCAGTGTGTGTATGTGTATGTGTGTGTGTATTATAAACATCTAATCGAATAAAAGAGTATTATGCAAATTAATCATCATTCTGAGACACCCAAGCCATGCCCACCAGCCAAGCCACGCCCACCAGCCAATCAGAGTTGCTGTATGCAAATTAACCCAGCCAAGATGGCGGCCGGCAGCCATGGAGCTAGAGCAAACAGGAGGCTTCCGTTGCACCAGCGATACAGTTGAAACTGCCTGCCTAGGCTGGCTGGGTCTCTGCTCAAGGCAACAATGTTTCAATTATAGAAGCCATGGAGCTGAAGCAAACAGGAGGCTTCATTGCCTGCCTAGGCCATGGCTCTCGGCAACAAAGTTTCAATTATAGAAGATGAATAAACCCCAGAAACCTGATTCCAGCCAGCCTCGCTGGGACGTTGGGTCAATGGGAGCTGTGGGCAGCCTGAAAACAGCCCTCAGCCCCTCACCCAGGCTGGCCATACCCCCATGGGGTGAGGGTCCCCACTGAGGGTTTGGCCAGCCTGCAAACTGCCATCAGCCCCTCACCCAGGCTGGCCAGGCAAACCAGCAGGTGCACATCCCCTGAGGGGTCCCAGACTGTGAGAGGGCACAGGCCAGGCTGAGGGACCCCCTGGAGTGCACAAATTTTTATGCACCGGGCCCCTAGTATATATATATATAATCTCCCACGTTCAAAGGCTGTTAATTGCATTATTTACCCATATGTTCAGAAAAAAATCACTTCTACTGTCGTGGTAAACAACCAGCTTCTCTATTTATAATGGTCTGGCCCCCTAGCAACTTTAGAGTGAAATTATAGCTAATTTGCCTATAAACATCAGGTGATCATAATAATCTGGTCATTCTGTATACACTCAAGAATCTGATATTGCCCTAGCCAGTTTGGTTCAGTGGATAGAGTATTGGCCTGTGGATCGAAGAGTCCAGGGTTCAATTCCTGTCAAGGGCACATACCTCAGTTTCAGGCTCCTTCCTGGCCCAGATCCCGGCCTGTGTGTATGCAGGAGGCAACTAACCAATATGTTTCTCTCACATAGATATTTCTGTCTTTTTCTCCCTCTAAAAATCAATGGAAAAATATCCTTGGATGAAGATTTAAAAAAAAAGAATCTGATATCTCTTCCAACTCTCAATATTTTATACTAGTAAAGGTAAAAAAATATGTAAAAACTGTTCAACTTGAAGTTATAGATTCAAATAATTCAGCAAGTAACTGTAGATACACCTCCTCAAATCTTTACATTTCTCTCTAGCTCCAAGCAAGTTATTTAGCACTAACTCAAATTACAATCATCATTAGCCCAGTCTTCTGCAATAGTCCCCTGAACCAGTTTATCTATTCCAATATCTCTACAAAGCAGCTAGGGTGATCTTTTTAAAACACTTATATATAGGGACATGTCTCCCACTGCTAAATACCCTTAAATGGCTTTCCATTATTCTTAGGATGGTGGCTGAGCTCCATTACCTCAAAGTGGTCCTTAGCTACCTCTATCCTCTCCAATCTCATCCACCACCTCTCTCCCCTTTGTTCTCTCTGTGCCAACTACACTGGCCTTTTTTGATTTTTCCAACACTGCCTGCTCCATCCCACCTGAAGAAAAGAGTGTATGCAAAACCAGTATCTAATATCCCTCCTTATTTTTTAAAGTATATTTTTATTGATTTTTAGAGAGGAAGGGAAAGGGAGAGATGAAAACGTCAATGATGAGAAAGAATCATTGAGTGGCTGCCTCTTGCTGGGTATTGAGTTCCCAACCCAGGCATATGCCCTGACTGGGAATTGAACTCCTGGTTCATAGGTCAATGCTCAATCACTGAGTCACACTGGTCAGGCTCTCCTGATTTCTTAATGTAGCTCCTGCAGATTCTAATTTGAGATTATTACATATATGCCATTTCCTCAGGGAGACCGTTCCTGACCTCCTAATACAGGTCAGTAACCGCATTATATATCTACCTCTTTCTATGCACTTACCAGAGATTATAATTGCTCTAATAGTATACTAATTTGCATGGTTATTATTTGAGATTAAAGTCTCTCTCTCTCTACTAAACTATAAATTGTAGAAAGGCAGGATGTCTTTTGCTCAGCACTACACCTCCTGGACCCATCACAATGTTTATCATATAGTACATTCTAGATAAAAATTTGTTGAATAAGTGGATTCAGGGACAAGTAATGATGTGTTTCAGATGTATGTGTGTATAAAATAATTTATTCTCAATGAAATCCCTATGTAGTTAGCTTTGTTATCTCCAATTCACAGATGAAGGTCAGGTTTTTACAGGTAAAGCTACTTATCCAAAGTCACCCAGTTACTAGCAGAACCAGGAGACCTTCAACTATTCCTCAAAGTCTAATTTTCCAGGTATCATGTGGTTATTTGGGGTAAGAAGTCAAGAAGCCAAGGGCAAACTTTGAGTTTTATTACATGTGCAGAAAAGAGATACTGTAGCAAACCCAGAGACTCCTATCCTTACAAAGACCTGCTTACAGCATTGCTCCTTCGCTAGCATCTAGAAAGTTAAATTTGAGGAGGGTTCTCCCCATTCCTAGATAAGAATGGTTCACTGGTCTAAACTGTACAAATAACATATGTTGACATATACTGAACACACTTTGGGAATTTTGGAGCAGAGGGTGCCTTTTTGACTAGCTCCCAATAAAAACCTTAGGTACTGAGTCTCTAATAAGCTTTTCTAATAAATAACATTTCACACGTGTTTTCACAACTAGTTACTAGGGAAATCAACCAAATCCTGTGTGACTACTGGAGGACTGTCGGAAGCTGTGTCTGTTTTCCCTAGGCTTGACGCATGTGCCTTTTTCCTTGGATGATTTTACCTGGTATCCTTCCACTATACGAAATGATACCATGAATATTACTGTAAGTTGAATATTCTGAGTCATCCTGGTGAAAGGTTAAACCTGGGGGTGGTCTTGGAAATGTCCTTCCCACTATGCTTCCAGCTACAGGCAGCAAATTTTCATCTGGAAGAGGCCCTCTGAGACTAATTGGTGATGTGTCTAATAGATATTGCACTTAGAGGTCAGGCTACAGAAAGATTAGAAAAACCTCTCAACAGACTTCAGAAAAGAACTGTTACATAAGCCAATGATACCCTGCCAGTCATTTTGTTTCAGCATAAACTGGCCTCACGAACAATCTAGCAAAGTCTACCTCTTTTACACAGGAGTGATACAAGATCTAAAGGGAAAACTAGACTTATCTAAGATCCTGCAGCGAGCTAGTGGCCAATCTAACTGAACTCAGGATTCCCAATTACTAAAAATATGGTTTCCCAAAGGCTTATTATACAATTGTGTTACTTTATTAAGTGCTAAGTCACCCAAACATTTCAAACTGAAGCCATAGATTCTAGGCAACAAGAAAACATTTTATTCTGTGGAATTGTTGAAAGAAATTCAAGACAGAAAATCCTCAAGAGCAATTCACAT
Organism: Murina feae; assembly: GCA_004026665.1. Taxonomy (NCBI): domain Eukaryota; kingdom Metazoa; phylum Chordata; class Mammalia; order Chiroptera; family Vespertilionidae; genus Murina; species Murina feae. The sequence continues at coordinate 10,996 of PVJC01017155.1, forward strand.
CGCAGTTTCAACTAGGGGAAAACCTAAAAAGGAGTGTCAAAGAGACATCAGAGGATACTTTAGCATTTTTTTAGGAAAGGAAGTGAAAAAAACACGAATGCTTCAGAAAAATAACTTTCAACCATTAGTACTATTAGCATTAAGATGGAAGTCTGAACTTCCACATTCCACTGTGGACAATGCACAAACATACAGCAATTATATGTGCTGTAAGGTCATTGGGGGGGGTGGGTAGTATGTAAAGTGACCAACCATCCTAGTCTGCCCAGAACTAATGAGATTGCCAAAACACAGGGCCCTTAGCTCTAAACACAGAAAGTTCTGGGCAAACCAGGGTGAGTTGGTCACCCTAGCAGTATGTGAATAAGACTAAACAGGGTAAGTATCACCAGATACATATAAAAGACTGGATGAGAAATTATCTGGAAGACAAATGGTAGAAGGGCAGTAAACGAAGGATAAACTCCTCTAGACCAGAATGTCAACCAATACCAGCAGGACCAGAGGAACCTAGCAGGTCAAAGTGGACTAACTCCATTTTGAGTTAGTCCATCAACTCTGTCCCTCATAAATACTCAAATCATAATGTATGTTTTAAACATTTTTTTCAAACAAAAAAATGTTGTAGACATATTAAAATTAAAAGCATTTTTTTAGGTTTTCTGATTTTCTTTTTTGATACCCATGTTTTCTGAATGTGTGTGTGTGTATATCTATAGATATAGATATAGATACACACACACACACACACACACACACACATACATATATACTAGGGGCCCGGTGCACAAAAATTTGTGCACTTGGGAGGTCCCTCAGCCCAGCCTGTGCCCTCTCGCAGTCTGGGACCCCTCTGGGGATGTCCACCTGCTGGCATGCCTGGTCAGCCTAGATGAGGGGCTGATGGCTGTTTGCAGGCTGGCCAAGCCCCCCAGTGTGGACTCTCACTCCATTGGGGTGTGGCCAGCCTGGGTGATGGGCTGAGGGCTGTTTTCAGGCTGCCCACAGTCCCTTTAGGTTTTGGGTCCCTACTGGGATACCTGGCCAGCCTGGGTGAGGGGCTGATGGCTGTTTGCAGGCTTTCAGGCTGCCCACAGCTCCCATTGACTCAACATCCCAGCAAGGCTAGCTGGAAGCAGGTTTCTGGGGTTTATTAATCTTCCATAATTGATACACTGTTCCTTTAAGCCGAGACCTAGGCTGGTAACGAAGCCTCCTGTTGGCTTCAGCTCTGTGGCTTCTATAATTGAAAGAATGTTGTCTTAGTAGACTCTAGGCAGGCAGTTTCCTCCATATTTGGTGCAACAGAAGCCTGTTTGCTTCAGCTTCGAGGCTTCTATAATTGCAACTATGTTGCAACAATGTTGCCTTGAGCCGGGAGAAGCCCAGCAGGCTGGCAGACAGTTAGCTTCTTGTGCAAGAGAAGCCTCCTGCTTACTCCAGCTCCATGACTGCCGGCCTCCATCTTGGCTGTGTTAATTTGCATACAGCCACTCTGATTGGCTGGTGGGCATGACTTAGGCATCCCATAGAAATGGTCAATTTTAATATTACTCTTTTATTAGATTATATATATATGTATATATATATATACATATACATATATATATGAATGATCTCAAGACAAAGTCAAAGGTGCTATTAATATGCTCAAGAATTTCTAGAAGCTAGGAATAGATGAGGGATTAAAATATTTTCTATCAGAAGAAAAGAGAGGTTTAGTACCTTCCCCATCTCCTCATATTTGAAGAAAAAAAATAGTTTTACTTCATCTTATTTTACAGGAGCTAGTTATCTCCTGGCTGGGGAAGAATTCATGGAGAGGACAGAAATTTTATATTGGCACTGTGTTAAACCATTTAAAATGCTGTAACACAATACCACATACCAGGTAGCTCATAAAAATACAAAAATTTCTCACAGTTCTGGAGGCTGGCACCAGCATGGTCGAGTGAGAGCATTCTCCCTGGCCATAGCCGGTGCCTTTTCTGTGTCCTCCATGATAGAAGGGCTGCAGTCTCTTTGGAACCTCTTTAATAAGACCACTAACCTAATTTGTGAGGACTCTATCCTCGTGGCTTAAGCATAGGTCCCACATTTAATACTAACACCCATTAGGGATTAGGATTTCAACATACTAGTATGAATTTGTGGAACGGGGGGACAGCAAATACCAAGTACAAGTAAAAGAATGTAGAATGAATGGACTTATCTTGGAGAAGCAGTTTACTATCTTTACAAATATTAATACAAAGAGCATAGGACCATTTTCCAGGATTTATGAACTGGAGAGCACACTTAATCCCTTCAAAAGTTATGAAATCTGTATCTCCAATATAGTTTTAATGTCAAGGGGAAAGGGATCTTCCCCTTTCAAACAGAGCAGACTTACTACTGGTTTTTGTTTGTTTGTTTTGTTTTAATACATTTTATTAATTTTTTACAGAGAGGAAGGGAGATGGAGAGGGATGGAGACTTAGAAGCATCAATGAGAGAGAAATATCAATCAACTGCCTCCCGCACACCTCCCACTGGGGATGTGCCTGCAACCAAGGTACATGCCCTTAACCGGAATCAAACCTGAGACCTTTCAGTCCGCAGGCCGACACTCTATCCACTTAGTCAAACCGGTCAGGGCAAGACTTACTGTGTTTTGTTTTTTTTTAATATGTATTTTTTTTATTGATTTCAGAGAGGAAGGGAGAGGGAGAGATAGAAACATCAATGATGAGAATGAGAAAGAATCATTAATTGGCTGCTTCCTGTATGTACCCTACCAGGGATCGAGGGTGCAAGCCCGGCATGAGCCTGACCATGGAATTGAACCATGACCTCTTGGTTCATATGTTGACACTCAACCGCTGAGCTACACCAGCTGGGTGAGCAGACTTTAATTTGTTGAATTCCAAGGGTTCAAAGGTTGCAGCAACCTCCAACATAGAAAGATGTTCCAATAATGAGAACATCCTTTGAGTGGGACTATGTAATTGATCTGCTGGCCAAATGCTTTAGCAGAGACTATGAATTGCCTGCCAGAAATCTGGTAATTTATTCGACTTTGATCTCTTGCTGTTTATTCCATGTTTTACATCAGCACTAAAAATATTTCCCACACTCATAAGCAAAAGCTTCATTAGTAAATTTAATAATCAGAACAAAACAGCAGGGGCTGAGATAATATATTACTGCTCATTTGCCTACGAATGAAGAATTGCCCTAGGCAGAGGCCACCTTGAGATGGACTTGTGGTTAGCTTTAAGAGAAAGTTGTAAGGGTAAAGTGCCTAACAAGATGGATTTTACTTCTCCATAATATAAAGAGAAAAATATTTTTAAAGAAGTCTTCCTAATCAAAAGAAATGAAAATAAATGAATTTGGAATGTAAAATTAAAAGTGACATAGTCAATCACAAAATAAAAGGAAATTTATTTATTATGAATATAATGTGTTCTGGTGGTACAATAAAGTGATAGAGCAATTTGCTGTAACTTAGGAGGTTGTAGTGTTAAAGTGTGTTAAATCCATAGTAGATTTATTATAACCTTGTGCTATTTCCCTACACCTCTCTCGGATCACTTACCTTGTACCTCTTACCAGTATCCAAACAAAACTCATTATTTTATATGAGACTAGAGGTCCAGTGCATGAATTCATTCACCAGTGGGGTCCCTCATCCTGGCCTGTGCCCTCTTGCAATCTGGGAACCCCACCAGTGCATGACCAGGGCCAGGGAGGGACCGAGGGAGGTCTCCAGGGTGTGTTCAGCCCATCTCCCCCAGTCCTGATTGGCCAGATCCCAACAGCAAGCTAATCTACCAGTTGGAGCATCTGCCCCTGGTGCTCAGTGTGCATCATTGCTACCAGTCGAATGGTTGAACAGTCACTTAGGCTTTTATATATGTAGACTAGAGGCCTGGTGTACAAAAATTTGTGCACTCAGGGGGGTCCCTCACCTTGGGCTGTGCCCTCTCGCAGTCTGCAACCCTTCAAGGGATGTCCACATGCTGGCTTAGGCCCGCTTCCCAGAGGATTGAGCCTGAGCTGGCAGTCAGACATCCCTCTGGCACACTGGGAGCCCTGGGGGATGTCCACTTGCCAGCGGGGAGCAGGCCTAAACTGCAGTCGGACATCCTTAGTACTGCTGAGGAGGCGGGAGAGTCTCCCGCCACCACTGCTGTACTGGTAGCTGGCAGCCTGGCTTGTGGCTAAGCAGAGCTACCCCTGTAGGAGCCCAATGACCACCAAGGGGCAGATCCTGCATCGAGCATCTTCCCCCTGGTGGTCAGTGTGTGTCATACTGACCAGTCATTCCCATTGGTTCTGCTGTTAGGGTCAATTTACATATTACCTTTTTATTATATAGGATAGAGGCTTGGAGCATGGGTGGAGACCAGCTGGGGTGCCTGGCCAGCCTGGGTGAGGGGCTGATAGCTACTTGCAGGCTGGCCAAGCTCCCATGCAGGGACCCTCACCCCATGGGTGAGGGTGAGGAATTGATGGCTGTTTGGAGGCTCTCCTTCAGGTTGGGGGTGCCCACTGGGATGCCTGGCCAGCCTGGGTGAGAAGCTGAGGGCCGTTTTCAGGCTGGCCTGGGTGAGAAGCTGAGGGCCGTTTTCAGGGTGGGGGGGGGTCACTGCTGGGGTGCCTTGCCAGCCTGGGTGAGGGGCTGATGGCTGTTTGCAGGCTGGCCATGCACCTAGCAGCCCAAGCTCCCAGTGAGGCTGGCTGGAAGCAGGCATCTGAGATTTATTTATCTTTTATACTTGAAACTTTGTTGCCTTGAGTGGAGGCCACAGCCGGCCAGGGCAGGTTCGAATCTTGGCTTTCTCTATCTCCGGGGCAACCAAGCCTCCTGCTTGCTCCAGCTCCATGGCTGCCGGCCACCATCTTGGTTGTGTTAATTTGCATATAGTTGCTCTGATTGGCTGGTGGGTGTGGTTAGGGTGTAGCAGAGTGACACAAATTAGCATATTACTCTTTTATTAGTGTAGACTAGAGGCTCAGTGCTCAAAATTCATGTGGTGCAGTCCCTAGGTCTGGCCTGCAATTGAAGTGTGAGCATCTGGCATGGAAGGGCAGGTGCCAGCTGATCTCTGGGCCCTGGGAAGCACCTGGGTCTCTGGGCCCCTGCACACCCCCATCTACCTGAGTCATGGCACCTAAGTTGCCATGTGGAGATTCGGTGAGTACAGCCAGATGCTACAGGCTGGGGTGCAGCATGGGCCTCTGGGCCACCCAGCAGTGCTACACAAAAGCCAGGTTGGCAGTGTATTCTCTCCTTGCCAACCTTGCAGACCAGCTCCTGAGTGAACCCATGGGGATCCGGACTGGTCCCTGCGGTCCCAGTGGCTGTGGCCTGGCTCACCCAGAAGAGGCTGTGCTGGTGCAAGCAGGCTCCTTGTGGGTGCCCAGCACCTGAGCACAGGGGCTTCCCCAGCATTTGAGCCCTGGTGTTCTGGGGGAGGGTAGCAGGGGAAGTGAGAGCAAGCTTCGAAGACACCCCACATTCTCACCACACCTCTGCCCTGTCATGCCCACCCCTAGGTAGCCAGTGAGAGGTCGCAGCCCCTGGCCCAGATACTGCAAGAGGTTGGTTACCGCCACCCACCCGAGGTCCCCATCCCAGCCCAGGGACCAGCACTGATTGGGCAATCAGGGCCTGCCAGCTGCTGGTCACCATCTGTGGGGTGTTTGACCATGTCCAGGCCCCTCCCACAACTCCCTCGGTGCCTGGGAGCTGGGTGGCAGCCCTATCTCCTGCTGCCGCTAGTTGCTGTCTGCAGGGTGATCAGCAGGGCAACCTGGCCCCTAGCTCACATTCCTGCTGGCCTGGCACTGCCCACTCTACCATCCCACTACAGCCCTGCTCCCATCGGGGCCCACAGGGGCTGGCAGTGCCTTCACTGCCACCCGCTGCCAGCACCGCATTGCAGATGCCTGCCATGTTTCACGCTGTCTCCTGGTGGTCAGCGCATATCAGAGAGTGGTCCAACACCCTGTCAAACAATTTACATACTAGGCTTTTATGATATAGGATAGTTTAAATGGGCACTTAATTGTGTGCATAATTTCAAAGTTCATAATTTAGTATTCTAATTAAATGTAATATCATATAGTTACCCCCCCCCCACAATAATAAAAAAAAAATAACCAAAAGCAGTACTGATAAAGTGTGGTACAGCTGAAATGAAAATAAGAAAGAAGAAAGTCATAACTTTCATTCTTCATCTTCAGGTATAGTGAAACATTTGCATCTTCTACTCCACAGTGCCATGAACAAGCAATACTTTTTAAAAACATTTAGTTTTTATTAAATTTATTGGGGTGACATTGGTTAATAGGATCATATATGTTTCAGGTATAGAATTCTATGATACAAGATCTGTATAGGACACTGTATGCCTACCACCCAAAGTCAAAGTAATATTTTTAAAAGAGAACATTTTAGCCCTGGCCAGTGTGGCTCAAATGGTTGGAGCATCATCCCATACACCAAAAGTTTACAGGTTCAGTCCCAGGAAGGGCACATACAAAAGTTGCAGGTTCCATCCACAGTTAGGGCATTTATGGGGGGCAACTGAGTGATCAGTTTCTCTCTCACATCGATGTTTCCTTTCTTTCTCTTTCCCTATCTTCTCTCCCTTCCTCTCTAAAATCAGTTAAAACATATCCTCTGATGAGGATTTTCTTAAAGGACATGTTCTGTTCTATGTACCTTTCACAGAATTAGCACATTTAATCTGAACAGTAGCCTGTCCTCACTGTCTTGAGAGTTTTATGGCATCTATCTTGGCAACTCAGAATTCTACCCCAAACTTGCTAGTTCTCCACATTGTTCAACAAGCTGAAGCTTCCCATATAAGAGATTACTTGAAAAGTGAATCAGCATATTAGATATTTTAGGGAAATAGCTATAATTAAATGTATCTCCTACTAGGGGCCCGGTGCACAAAAAATTGTGCACTCAGTGGGGGGTAGGGGGGTCCCTCATCCCAGCCTGTGCCCTCTCACAGTTTGGGACCCTGGAATCCATTGGGGCACACAGCACACACAGAGGGAACGCCTCCATGTGTGCTGTGTGCCCCGATTGCACCAATTTCCAGGCCTCAGCCTTGGGGGCGGAGCTGGCTCAGTCCCTCCACCCCCGAGGCTGCCCTGCCATCTATAATATGTAACCGGATCTATTTCAGGCCTCCATGCCAGTGCCCTGCTCCTCCCCTGGCAGTTGGGGCCTTTGTCTTGCGAGGCTTCTCCCGGGCTACGGCCTCTGCCATCTTGGCTGGGGTAATTTGCATACAGCCGCTCTGATTGGCTGGTGGGCATGGCTTACCTGTCCCAGAGAAATGGGTAATTTCAATATTACGCTTTTATTAGTTAAGATAGAATTATAAGCCTCCAAAAAAATTAAGCTTTATTATTTGTTTTAGATTGTAAACATCCTAGTATTATTTGTTTTGGATTATAAACATTCTACTATTTACTGTGCCAAACCAGAGATTTAAAAATATCTATCTACACTAATAAAAAAGAAACATGCAAATTAACCATCACTCCACCACTCTGCCACTCCGCAACTCCGCTACACCCACCAGCCAGTCAGGAGTAAGTATGAAAATTAACCCAACTAAGATGGTGGTGACCACAAAGCTGGAGTGAGTGGGAGGCTTGAGTTGCCCTTGGTGATGGAGGAAGCCAAGCTTCCTGCCTGCCCTGGTTGGCCCTGGGCTCTGCTCAAGGCTATAAAGTTTCAATTATAGAAGATAAATAAATCCCAGATACCTGCTTCCAGTTGGCCATGGCCTCCACTCAAGGCTACAAAATTTCAATTATAGAAGATAAATAAATTCTAGGTATCTGCATACAGCCCACCCTGGCCTGCTTGGGTCACCAAGTGGCATGGCCAGCCTGAAAATGGCCATCAACCCCTCACCTAGGCTGGCCAGGCACCCCAGCGGGACCCCCACCCTGAAGGGGATGTGGCCAGCCTGAAAACATCCCTCAGCCCCTCAACAAGACTGGCCACGTCCCCATGGGGTGACTGTCCCCCCTGGGGGGATTGATTAGCCTCCAAACATCCATCAGCCCCTTACCCAGGCTTGCCAGGCACTAGAGTGGGGACCCACACCCTGAAGGGGGTGTGACCAGTCTGAAAACAGCCCTCAGCCCCTCACCTAATCTATCCAGGCACTCCAGTGGGGACCTCCACCCTGAAGGGAGTGTGGCAACAGCCATCAGCCCCTTACCCAGGCCATCCAGGCAGCCCAGTGGAGACCCCCACCCTGAATGAGGTGTGGATAGACTGAAAATGGCCCTTAGCCACTCACTCAGGCTGGCCAGGCACCCCAGCAGGACCTCCATCCTGATCTGGGACACCCTTCAAGGCAAACCAGCTGGCCCCCACCCATGCAGCAGGCCTCTATATACACTAATAAAAGAGAAACATGCAAATTAACCATCACTCTGTCACTCCACTACTCTGCTACACCCACCAGCCAATCAGAGAACTATGCAAATTAACCCAACAAAGGTGGCGGTTAATTTGCATATGTAGGCATGGAGCGAAGACTGACAATGACTGAAGATGGTGGTGGCCATGGAGCTGGAGTGAGCAGGAGGCTTGGGTTGCTCCTGGCAACCAAGGAATCCAGGCTTCCAGCTCACTCTGGGCTCCACTCAAGGAAGGGCTGGGGGCCTGGGTCACTGTGGGTGACCCAGGCTTCCAGCCTGCCCTGGCCCCTGCTCAAGAAGGTGAGAAAAAAAAAAGGAGGGGATGGAAACAGTCGCACTGGAGAAGCCAAGCCTTGCTGCTGCAGCCTAACCAAAGGTCTGGATTCCAGGTGCAGGAGGAAAACCAGTGCTGGCAGCCAGGGGAAGGAAGGCCTATTGCATGAATCTTCATGCAACAGGCCACTAGTCCTATATAATAAAAGGGTGATATGCAAATTAACCCTAACAGCAGAATGACTGGGAATGACTGATCACTATGACACACACTGACTACTAGGGTGCAGATGCTCAATGCAGAAGCTGCCCCCTGGTGGTCAGTGTGCTCCCACAGGGGGAGCTCTGCTTAGCCAGAAGCCAGGCTGCCAGCACAGTGGTGGTGGCGGAGCCTCTCCCACCTTCTCAGTAGCACTAAGGATGTATGACTGCAGCCTAGGCCTGCTCCCCACTAGCAAGTGAACATCATCTGAGGGCTCCCAGGTGGCCAGAGGGATGTCTGACTGCCAGTGTAGGCCCATTTCCTCGGGGAGTGGACCTAAGCCAGCAGGTGGACATCCTTCGAGGGGTCGCAGACTGGGAGAGAGCACAAGCCGGGTGAGGGACTCCCCTGAGTGCATAAATTTTTGTGCACCAGGCCTCTAGTCTGCTCTAATAAAAGTGTAATATTGAAATTAACTGTTTTTCTGGGATGCCTAAGCCATGCCCACCTGCCAAAGCCATGCCCACCAGCCAAAGCCACACCCACCAGCCAATCAGAGCAGCTGTATGCAAATTAACTCAGCCAAGATGGAGGCCAGCAGCCAGGGAGCAAGCAGTGTCAGGTGTCAGGTGTGGCTGGGTAGGAGCGGCAGTATGGCAGGGGCAGGCAGGAGGTGGGATGGCAGCGGAGGTGTGGTAGGAACAGCATGGCAGGGGGGGATGTAGCAGCAGCGGGAGCGGGAGCAGAATGGTGGCGGGGGTGTGGCAGCGGAAGAGCGGGATGGCCTCGCAGGGTGGGGGCTGTGAGCATGAAGCTTCACCAGCAGTGAGGTGGAGGAGTGTCGCAGGGCAGGGCTGTTAGTGTGGAGCTTCTCAGGCTGAGGTGGAGGAGCATCGCAGGGTGGAGCTGTTAGCTTGGAGCATCATGGTACGCTGGAGGCAGAAGAGCATCATGGGGCATGGGCAGCAGAAGCCAAGGAGCCTCGCGGGGCAGGGGCTATGAGCATGGAGGTTCATGGGGCAGAGGCCATGGAGGTGGAAGAGTGATGCTGGGCAGCAAACATGGCCCTGATTGCAGGTAGGCCTAGGGGACCCACATGATTTAATCATGTGCTGGGCTTCTAGTATATATATAAAAGTCTAATATGCTAAGTGTATATTTGTTCCATCAGTCGCTATGACGTGCACTGACCACCAGGGAGAAGATGCTCCAACCAGTAGGTTAGCTTACTGCTTGGTTCCAGCCAATCAGGACTGAGCAAGATGGGCCAGATATGCCCTAGAGTCCTCCCACTGTCCCTCTCAGGCTGACCAACCTCCCGTGGTCCCTCCCTGATTGGAACTGGGTCAGACATCCCTGAATGGCCCCAATTGGAAACTGAGCAAGACACCCAGACATGCCTTATAGCCCTCCCTCAGTCCCTTCTTGGCCCCGATCATGCACTGGTGGGGTCCCTCAGCCTGGCCTGTACCCTCTCACAATCTGGGATCTCTCTGGGGATGTCGGAGAGCCAATTTTGGGGAGCCAATTTCAGCATCCCTCAAGGGGTCCCAGATTGTGAGAGGCCAGTTATGGAACCGCACTTGTGCATGGATCCATGCTCCAAGCCAGTTTTGGCCCAATTCCTGCAGGCCAGGCAGAAGGACCCCACTAGTGCACAATTTCATCCACCAGGCCTCTAGTATATTTATATATATTTATATACTAGGGGCCTGGTGCACAAAAATTTGTGCACTCAGGGGGGTCCCTCAGCCCGGCCTGTGCCCTCTTGCAGTCTGGGACCCCTCGAGGGATGTCCACCTGCTGGACATGGGGGTGTGGCCAGCCTGGGTGAGGGGCAGAAGGCCGTTTTCAGGCTGCCCACAGCTCCCATTGACCCAACGTCCCAGCGAGGCTGGCTGGAATCAGGTTTCTGGGGTTTATTTATGTTCTATAATTGAAACTTTGTTACCTTGAGCAGAGGCCTAGGCAGGCAACAGAAGCCTCCTGTTTGCTTCAGTTCTGTGGCTTCTATAATTGAAACATTGTTGCTTGAGCAGAGGTCTGCCGGCCTAGTGAAGCAGTTGCAATGGAAGCTTCCTGTTTGCTCTAGCTCCGTGGCTGCCGGCCTCCATCTTGGCTGGGTTAATTTGCATACAGCTACTCTGATTGGCTGGAGGCATGGCTTGGCTGGGGGCATGGCTTAGGTTTCTCAGAGTTATGGTTAATTTGCATATTACTCTTTTATTAGATTAGATATTTATATATTTATATATATTTATATATACTAGTACAAAGGACTCATTTTCTCTTTGCCAGCCACTTTTTTGTAACTCAATTTTTTGGAAAAGGAGATGATATGTAAAGTGATACTCTTTCCCAGTGCTTTCTCCCAGACATCTAGCTGACTTTCCCTCAGAATATAACAATGACATTGATCTTACAATGCTTCAAGTCACATGATAACACATATACAAGCCAATACCTTACAATCTATATCCATTTTGTATCTTTTTAAAAATTTATATATCTTTGAGATATTTTCAAATGAAATCTAGCTGTAGAGTATTCCATCATATGAATGAACTGTAACTTAACTAACCACTATGCTAATGACATTTACATTGTTTCTAATCCAATGTTGTACTTAAAAAAATAAAAAACAAAAAAAACCCAAAAAACTGTCCTTAGTCAGTTTGGCTCAGTGGATAGAATATCAGTCTACAGACCAAAGGGTCCCAGGTTCAATTCCAGGCATATATCTCAATTGCAGGATCCTCCCCAGCTGTGGCCCTGGTCAGGGCACATGCCAGGAGGTAAATAATCGATGAGTTTCTCTCACATCGATATTTCTCTGTCTTTACCTCTCTCTTCCACTGTCTCTAAGAAATCAATGGGAAAATATACTTGGGTGAAGATAAATAAATTTCAACTGATAATGATGTATAAGTAATTTCTTACATGTAAGACTGCATGTGTAGAATAACTTCCAAGTAGAAGTTCTGGGTCAAACATTTTCCTCCATTTACAACTCATCTATTGACTCTGTTTTGACTATGACTTTTGCCAGGCAGAATTCCTTTTATGTCGACATTGTTCTAATGGCCTTGTGTTTCTCAGTCATTTTCTACATTTTTTATTATACTTTAGAAAGCTCTTCTACATGAAGAGATCAATGGGGGTAAAAGGAGGACCTATGTAATACTTTCAACAATAAAGATTTTTTAAAAAAAGAACTATATCCTAGGTATGCCAGTGAATATACACACTTAGGTATCTCTGATTCTAGACAACAGCCCAGTGAGGAGGTTAAACAATGAAAGATAAAATAATGAGAGAGGGACTGGTCAGTGTTGCTCAGTGGTTATAGCATTGGCCCATGGACTGAAGGGTCGAGGGTTTGACTGCAATCAAGGGCACTTACCTCAGTGTGGAAGGCAACCAATCAATGTGTCTATCTCTTTCTCTCTTCCCCTCCTCTCTCTCTTCCATTCTCTCTATAAATCAATGGAAGAAATATTCTTGGGTAAGGATTAATAACAAAAGAGAGTAGATGGGATAGTGCCAGAGAAAGCAAATTTTAGCTGGGCCTCAAAGATGGGCAAAGATTTAGCTAGTCAGAAATAAGTGAAATAATAGTGTCATCAGCAACCAGAATGATAGGAAACAGTTAATTGCATATCATCATTTAGAAGTGAGAGAGCATAGCTGGAAGCTGAGATGGGACAGATGATAGAGACCAAGGCTATGAGCACTGGGCTCTGTAAGGAGGAACTCTGTAAGTACAGTTTGGGGCAAAAGTAGATTTGCAGTTTTGAGCATGTGAAACACAGACTTTATTCTTGTATTGTTATTTATTGTATTCTTTTCTGTACAAATAAAATAAAATAATAGTATCATTTTCCATGAAAACCTACTTTTGCCCCACCCTGTATTTGTACAGCAGTTATGAGCACAAACTCTGGAGATAGTCTGTCTGGGTTCAACTCTAGGCCCTGACATTTATAGTTTATTTAATTTTGGACAACATAACAAAAGTAAGTGTAAAATTGGAATAGCTGTAGTACTTGGATTAAATAAATTAATTGTATCTATGCAGGGGAACTCAGAGGTGCAATATGGCTCCATTAGCAAAGGCATCTTGGGAAATGTTGGACTCAACTCTCTGTAGCCTCAGGTTTGGCTGACTACCCAGAAACCTAGAGTGCCACCCAAAGATAAACATCATGCCCATATAAAGGAGTTTAATAAATGTGTCAAGTATGATAACTGCCTGATGTTATCTGTTAGCTTAGGAATGCACTATTCTTTCTGTTGGCCCATGTGACTACCCACCATATGGTTTTACTATTAACCCCCTATAAAAAGGAGATCCTGTCTTGGAAGGGGGTGGATTTCTTCCCAGCTGGCCACCAGTGAGAACAGTTGCTTCGCTCATCTGTAAGTTTCTCCTAGTAAAGCCAGAATTTGAAATAGGCTACCCGCCAGTTTTTTGGAATTGTTGCTGAATTTAGACTTTTGGGGCATCTCCCCAACAATATACACAGTAGACACTTATTATTACTACTAATAGTATTTTAACACTATTATGTTATCCTTTACTCAAAATTTTCTAATAGCTTCATATTATTTTTGGAGTAAAAGCCAAAATATTTACAATGGTCTACTAGGCTCTGCACAATCTATTTCCTCTGACTTGTGAACTCCATTTTCTGTCTTGCTTAGTCTCTTCTGGCCATTCTGGGACCCATAGTGTCCCTCCTCTCTCCCTCACCACATGTGAACCAGACTCAGTAAGATTTTTATATCTATCCCTAGAGGCCTAGTGCACAAAATTCGTGCATGGGGGGGGGGGGACATGGTCCCCTTAGCCCAGTCTGCACACTCTCCCATCTGGGACCCCTAAAGGGATGTCCAACTGCCCTCTCAACCCTGGACCACTGGCTCCTAATCGCTCACCTGGCTGCTTGCCTGGTCGCCCCTATTTGCCTCCCCTTGCTGGCTTGATTGCCCCTCACTGCCTCTGCATGCCAGCCTGATCGCCCCAACTGCCCTCCACTGCCAGCCTGGTCACCTGAAACTGCCCCCCCTGGTGGCCTTTTTGCTCCTCACTGCCCCTGCTGCCAGCCTAATCACCCCCAACTGCCTCCTGGCCAATCTGGTCTTCCCCAACTGCACCCCCCCAACCTCCTGGTCACCCCTAACTCCTGGTCACCCCCACCTGCTCCCCTCTGCCAGTCTGGTCACCCCTAACTGCACCCCCCTGCCAGCCTGGTCACCCCACACAATCTGCTATTCAGTTGTTTGGTCATCCCTCACTAACCCTCCTGCTGGCCTGGTTGTCCCACACAACCTGCTGTTCGTTTGGTCGTTCCATACTAACCCCCCGCCAGCCTGGTAGCCCCACACAGCCTCCTTGTTCAGCCACTTGGTCATCCCTCACTAAACCCCTTACCGACCTGGTCATAGGCAGCCATCTTGTGAGGGTTAATTTGTATATTACCTCTTTATTATATAGGAATTCCTCTTACTGGAAAGATTTCCCTCAAATATCTGCATAGCTAGCTCACTTCCTATGCTTTATGGGATGCTCCCAGTGAAATTTGGTTATGCTATCCCAAACTGCAACACATTCAAGATGTCCTGTGCCCCTCCCCCTTTCTCTTTATCCATATAGGTTACAGGAAAATATTTTGTTTGGTTTTTGTTTACCTATATTAGAATGTAACCAAAAGGTGGTGGGTTAGATTCTTAGCCAGGGCACATATCTAGGTTATAGATTTGATCCCTGGTCCAGGTGCATATGGATATGGAAGCAAACCATTAATAATGTTTCTTCTCTCCTCTCTCTGTCTCATCTCCTCCCTCCCTCTTTTTAAAAAAAATCAATGAAAACATATCCTTGGGTGAGAATTTTTTTTAAAAAAAGAGTTACTATTACCTTCTAAATGGTAAGAAATCTAAATGTCATATTCCCTATCTTGTAGGGATATAGTCCCTATAACTATCAAATAACCCAATTTTAGTTTTGGTTTATTTGTTTTTGTGTGTGTAGTGTTTTTGTTGTTGTTGTTGTTGTTAACCCCCACCCAAGGAGATTTTTTCCATTGCTTTTCTGAGAGAGTGGAAAGGAGGGAGGAAAGGGAGAGAAATAGAAATGTGAAAGAGACACATTGGTTGCCTCCCACATGCAACCCCACTTGGGTCTTGGGATCAAACCTGCAACCCAGGTATGTGCTTTTTACTGGGAATTGAACATGAGTTTGAGAGCCAATGCTCTATCCACTGAGCCACACGAGCCAGGACCCTAAATGTAGTTTAAGCATTTTATCATAATACCTAAAACAGGATAGTGACTGAACTCATCCTAAAATAAAAAGCTTTGCTGTACCTCATAATACTTCACTTAGATTTGCAATGGTTTTAGCTCAAATCAATATGCAGGGCTCTTTATTTAAAAAAAAACACACCTATTTGTAGAATAAGCAAACTGCAGTTGCACATTCCTGTATAAATGCCATCAGTTTAAGCATTAGTAAGAAATGTGTAACAAGGATTGAAATGTGTACATTGAAAAGCCAGTGGGGGAAAGAAATCGGTAGTTAGCAATGAATAGTGTCAGAGGAAGGTCATTGTGAAAAAGTTGACCCTTCCTTCCACTTTCTCTCTGCTCTCATAATATTATATTCTATTAATACATAGATGCAACATATTAAAAAAGAATGGAATAAAAACAGAGCAAGTCATCATAAACAAGACACATATTTAAAGAAAATATTTATAAACTAGTTCATTTGAATGCAATCAAATCTCAGCATTTTAAATTCACACTGGGCAGCAAGCTCCAATGTACTGGGTCAGGTTGTATCTGGACAAGACAGCAGCTCATTCAGGAAACCTGTGTAACAAGAACTAGATACCATGGCTGGAAAGTTCAGCCAGCTTCACAAGGGTCCAGATGCTGCAAGGAAGCCTCAATAGTCCAAGCTCTCAAGAAGCCTCTGCACTCAAGTCAAAACAGGAGATGTCTCCCCTGCCGAACAGAGTCCCAGCATTACTCATCACAGAACTGCTCCCCAGGGAGGGTCTGACTTCATTCTGACCTGGAAGGAGGGGTAAGCATTCAAGATTTTCTTAGCATGGATGATTTCTCCAACACTCTTCACCCACTCTTAATTGCAGAAATTCTCCAAGTAAAAGAAAATTTACAATCTACTCTAATAAAAGAGTAAGATGCAAATTAACCGTCACTCCAAGACACCTAAGCCACGCCCACCAGCCAAGCCATGCCCACCAGCCAATCAGAGCAACTGTAGCCACTGCCAGTCACCACAGCCACCAAGGTGTTTTCATCAACATGGACTCCAGTCCCTTCACCATGAAAAAATGATAACTTTCTTTAGGCATTTTTAAGATGTGTCTTTCATAGGATATGACATTTCTTTCTTTCTTTTTTATCCTCACCTGAGGATATGTTTCTACTGATTTTTAGAGAATGTGGAAGAGAAGAGAAAAACAGAGAGAAACATAAAAGTGAGAGGAACACTTTGATTGGTTGCCTCCTGCATATGCCCTGACCTGGACCCTGGCCAGGGAGGAGCCTGCAACCTAGGTACATGCCCCTGGTCAGAACTGAACCCACAACCTGCAGTCTGCAGGCTGAGGCATTATGCACTGAGCCAAACTGGCTAGGGCAGTATATGACATTTCTTAGTCCTCCAGCAGTGGACCTTCATTTTTTTTTTTTCCTCCAGGAGTGTGGTGGAAAAACCCTAGATCACCTTTAGAATAAGAATTACCCAAGTTACTAAGAATATTACCAGTGGCATACAGGGAGCTTAGCCAATGAGCAGTAAGAAAAGGTGTTTCCTCTGTAGTTCACTCTGATCACTGGCTCCACCCCTACCCCTCCAATTCCAGCTCCACCCCTGCCCAGGCCTGTAACCTCTGGCCAAGGATGCAGGCCTGGGCAGGGGAACCCAGACTCCACTGATCACAGACTTCACAGAGCTCAGGCCTCTGTGATCACTGGCTCTGATCCTGCCCCCTGCCATTGCCAGCTCTGCCCTTGCCCCACTGGCAGCCTCTGGCCAAGGCTGCAGGCCTGGGCTGGGGACTCCCAGGCCCTTGCATTGCCAGCTCCACCAGTGACCAGACCCCTGTGATCGCAGGCTCTGCCCCTGCCCCTCCGATTGCTGGCTCTGCAGAGCCCAGGTCTCTGCGATCTCCAGCATTGGCCCTGCCTAGCCCTGAGGCCTTTGGCCCAGGCCTTATGCCTGGGTAGGGCACCCTCATACCCCTCTGATCACTGGCTCCACCCTTGCCCATGCCTGAGGCCTCTGGTGAAGGCCTCTGGCCTGGGCAGGAAACCCCCAGCCCCCTCTGATCACCTGTTCTGCCCCTCAGGCCCCCACCTCCCCTTCCACCTGCCTTGCTAACAGGCCTGACCACATCAGTGGTGGGGCTGAGCTGGACTGGGCACCTCCATCTTGTGGCTATGGGGGCAGCCATCTTTGTCACAGAGTGATGTATGCCTAATTTGCATATTACTCTTTTATTAGATAGGATAGTTATTGTGATCCATAAAGTTTTCTTTTGTACTTTTTCTCTCATGAATACTTAAGAAATTAAGTTCAATTTAAGCATTCCTTCCTAAATGAGCCAGAATTTCTTCTTATATCTGACCTTCTCAAATTCCAGAAGCCTTGGGTAAACCCCAGTTGTTTCATCTCAGAAAAGTGACTGAAGCTAGTCAAATATTTACTGAAAATTAATAGTGTTGTATATGAAAGCACTAGAAAATAAGAAAATGACTAAGTAGCTGAAAGTCAAACACTATAAAACTGTAATTAGAGATAAACTACACTATCCTGATCCCCACATAAGTGAAAATCTTCTGGCCTAAAAAAAAAGAAAAAAAAAGAAAGAAAAAGGAGGATGAGTAGAGATAAATTCATATTACTTAGTGGCCTCTATTTTGTAGTTTTATCTCATTTTCCTCATAAATATCTTCAATAGTTGTTCTTCTGAAACTTGAGAAAGCATTCAATAATCTTAAAACTTTATAAACAGACCCCATGTTAATAAGTAGAGTATGTTTTTCATGTAATGCTGAACCCATAACTGTTTCCCTACTATCAAAAACATAACATTGTAAAAGTACTGAGTGAATTGTAAAGCTTCCACAAGAAAAATACTGAAGAAAGAAAGTCATGGAAAAATACATATATTAAAGCTATATTCCCCAACTCCTTCAGAACTAAGCTTCTAAATGAAAACTATGCCCCTTCTATGAGGTGCAGTTGTATGATTTTGGAAGACAAGACTGTCCTCTCCCCACTACTTTTGGCCATTTCTATTGGTAAGCATGTTCAGAAGATGTGGGGTCACTCTCCATTAGTGTTCCAGTCTTCTATTTTGTATAGGGAAGAAGAGAGGAACTGAGGGATGGAGGGAGGAAGAGAAAGAGGGAGGGAGAAAGAGGAAAAGGGGATGGAGAGAAAGGGAGGAGGTGAAAGAGGGAGGCAAACAGACACAGAGGGAGAAAGACAGACACATTGCAGAGGCAGTAGCTAGATTCTGCTTTTTGGAGTTTAGTCACCAGCTTCCTGATCCCTGAATTACATTTATAGAAAATTCATAACACAGCAATTCTACTGGAGGGCTACTGAATCCACAATTAGGATTTAGTAACCTCCTCTGCTGTTTTAGGAGTCAATGATGAGCCTCAGGCTAAAAAGCCTTTCCAATAATTATGTAAACCTATAATTCTGGCTCCAGATATTTAAAATGGCTTTTCTTTGCCCTGGCCAGTATGGTTCAGTTAGTTGGGCTTCAACCTGTGCACTGAAAGGTTGTTGGTTCTATTCCTGATCAGGGTACATGCCTGAGTTGCAGGCCCAATCCCCAGTGGGGGGCATGCAGGAGGCAGCTAATCCATGTATAGCTCTCACATCGATGTTTCTGTCTTCTCCCTTCCCTTCTCTCTAAAAATCAATTAACTGCTTAAAAATAAAATAAAATGGCTTTTCTTTGTTGAATGGCACCCTGACAAACATAGGAGCCCACTTGTCTCATCAGCTGCAACCAGGGTGAGCCATGGGGTAAGATGACCAGATGTCCCGTTTTTGGTGGGACAGTCCCAATTTTTAACAGTTTGTCCTGCATCCCGCGGTGTTTTAAAAAAGTCCGATTACTCTTTGTAATATTTTACATAATAATTTTTAAAAAAAGAAAAAAAAAAGAACCCCCCTGGTCAATGGTGTACCACTTTAAATCTGGTCACCTTAGCCATGGGTTACCTGACTACCCTTCTGTAGGGCCTACAGGTAAACAAACTTCCAGAGCTAGTCAATAAAACAGTACAGTACTGGCATAATAACAGACAAATACACCAATGAAATGAAATCAAGAGCCCAAATATAAACCCATGCATATATAGTTACTAATACTGGACAAGAGAGCCAAGAATAGCAATGGAGAGATGATAGTCTTTTCAACAAATGGTGCTGAGATAATTGGATATTCACATGTAAAATAATGAAACTAGACCCACATCTTAACATCACTCACAAAAATTAATTCAAACGGATTAAAGACTTAAATGTAAGACCTTAAACTATGAAACTCCTAGAAGAAAACAAAGGAATAAAGCTCCTCAACATGGATCTTGGTAATGACCTTTAGGATAAGCAACAAAGCCGGAAATAAACAAGTTGGATAACATCAAACTAAAAAGCTTTTAAACAGTAAAAGAAACCATCAGCCCAACCAGTGTTGCTCAATGGTTAAGTGTCAACCTATGAACCAGAAGGCCATGGTTTAATTCCCAGTGAGGGCACTTGCCTGGGTTTCGGGCTCCATCCCCAGTAGTGGCCCGATCAATGATTCCCATCATTGATCTCTCCCTCTCCCTCTCCCTCTCCCTCTCTCTCTCCCTCTCCCTCTCCCTCAAAAGGAAATCCTACCATTTGTGAAAACATGGACATGAGGCAGGGTAGTAAGAATCTAGGGAAATTCCTTGAAAAGTAAAATAAGGGAAACTGAGACAAAATAATTAGACAAGGCCAAACAATTTGAGCAATTTACAGCCAGCTAATAAATCACAAGGTTTATCTTCCCTAACCAAGGAGACAGGATCAAATTGTTTACACATTCCAAATCATTATGGGGCAGACTGGTCTTGGTCCCAGTCCCTCTTCAGTAATGTTCTTTAGCCAGAAAATAACCTGGTCCCTCTATATACATATACACATATTTTGATGAATCAGTATATTGAAGGACACATTTGAGAAGCTAATGAATATTATGTTAAGACCCTCCCTTGATATCTTTCATAGGATTTCACCAGCCAAGGAAAGATAAAAAGCTTCAAGACTGAAGATCCACAACCTGCTCTTGTGCTCTTCCTCCCGGGAGCAGGCCCACACCTTTCCCTTCCCTCACTTTCTGCCCTACATGCATGCATCTCCTAAACTCTAAGGGATCTCCTAAGACTTACAATCAATGGAAAGCAGCAGTTCATCTGGGCTTTCCTCCTGAACTTGTCTCCAAGGCCCCCTTCTCTCTCTAACTTCCCAATCAGCTCACTTCTGACACTGACTTTAATTTTTCAGAAAGCCAAAGCAGTCTCGCCTTGGTTACTTCTTCTATTCTAAGCCCTTCTTTCATTTCACTGTCCTCAGTAATACACATACTCTACCTACAGCATGCTCTCACAAAAGCATGCCCATGCCTTGTATTGCTGATGTTTTTCTCCTAAACTCTAAGGGACCCCAAAACATGTGCAACCAGGGGAGCTTGACCTGGGCTAACCCCAGAGCCTGTCTCCAATGCCCCCTTTTCCCTGAGTTTCTTCTGTTGCTTCTCCTACCTTAAGCCCTTGCTTTGTTTCACTGTCCCCAGCTTTAATAAACATACTCTCAAAATCACATGGACTCCTATTGTGAAATCTTTCCTACACGAAGTCAAGAACCCACACACTATCCACAGACCTGAGGCAGACCAGTCCCAGGTCCACATCCAGTCAAGTTTTAGATGGACTTCGAAGGCATTTTGCTAAGTGAAATAAGCAGAGAAAGAAATATTTAAATACTGTAATGATCTCATTTATGTGAGAAATCTAAAAAAAAAATCATAGAAAAAGAGATCAGACTTGTTTCCAGAGATGAATGATGTGGGATGGAGAATTAGAAAAAGTGGTTTAAAGGTATAAACTTCTAGTTATCTATACTAATAAAAGGGTAATGCACTAATTAGACCGGATGTCTTCCAGATGATCTTCTAGATAAAACCACAGCTGCAAGGGCCAAGGCAAGCCCTGGTAGGGCCCATCGCAGAGCCCCAGCTAGGTGGGCAGGACCTCCCTCTGCACAGCATTGATCACAGAAACCTGGCAGGGTGGGTAGGGTAGGCAGGGCCTCCATCACAGAGACTTGGCAGGGTGGGCAGGGCCTCCCTATGGGCAATGATGAATGGCAGATCCCCGGCCTGGTGAGGAGGGCCTCCCTCTGCACAGCATTGATCACAGAGCTCTGGCAGGGTGGGCAGGGTAGGTAGGGCCTCCCTGTGGGTGGGGACCAATGGCAGAGCCCAGGCTGGGTGGGAAGGGCCTCCCTCTGCTCTGCGACTGATCACAGGTCAGGCCTAGGAACCATACCCATGCACAAATTTCTTGTGCCAGACCTCTAGTCTATACTAATAAAAGGGTAATACACTAATTAGACCGGGTCGACCAGACATCTTCTGGGTGTCCAACTTCTTTCTGGACAAAGCCAACAGTGGCAGGGGCCGAGGTAGAGGCCAAGGCAGAGACAGTTAGGGTCGATCAGCCTGGCAGGGGAGCAAGCAGTTAGAGGTGATCAGGCTGGCATGGGGGGCAAGCAGTTGGGGATGATCAGGCTGGCAAGGGAGGGCAGTTAGCGGGCTATCAGGCCAGCAGGGGAGGGCCGTTGGGTAA
>PVJC01017156.1:0-32920 GCA_004026665.1 Murina feae
CTCCCTCCCTCCAGCCATTCTCCTCTCTATGGCATCCTCCACGGTGCCCCCAGCCGGCTCCCACGGAGACACAAGTAGGATCCTACCGTTCCCGGAACCCATACCAGTGGCTCCCAGATGCAGTCACTAGGGACCCTCGGGGCTCCTGGGGATAGAAATCTAGGGGAGGCCACTCTGTCTCAACCAAGGTGATTTCCATGTTTGCCATATTACAAATTGAGGTAACAATTAAAATTCTATTTGAAGATAAAAATTATTCTGTGCCAAATGTTGAAAATCACTGGCCAAAAATATAACAGCTAAATTCACTGGGATGGCATTCAAGGCCCTCCTCGTCCACCCTAACAGTTCTACACGGAGCTCTCCACACTCCTGCACGGGGCTCCCCGAGAAAGCCAGGCACCATCACACCATTCACGGCACCGCTAGCTCAGCCTAAAATCCCATCCCATCTACCGACACTGCCTCTCTTCCCTGAGGAGGATAAATCTCTTCTGCTGAGTACAGACTTGCTTCCACCTAACCCCTAAACTCTGTATTTCTAATGCTAATCACATTACCTGGCACTTAGTAGGCACTCAGTAAATATATCATGCCTTCATGCACTAATAAATGAATGAAACAAGAAAAATCAAAATCTCCTCATTCTAACAATCATGATTCACAAAGCTTTAAAAAAGAGATTACTTAGATGCACTTTTAAATGCTATCACAGGGTTTTCCAACACTATCTAATCCAATAAAAGAGTAATATGCAAATTAACCATCACTCCAAGACACCTAAGCCACGCCCACCAGCCAAGCCATGCCCCCAGCCAATCAGAGCAGCTGTATGCAAATTAACCCAGCCAAGATGGAGGCCGGCAGCCACAGAGCTAGAACAAACAGGAGGCTTTCCCTGCAACTGCCTGCCTAAGCCAGCTGGGCCTCTGCTCAAGGCAACAATGTTTCAATTATAGAAGCCATGGAGCTGAAGCAAACAGGAGGCTTTGTTGCCTGCCTAGGCCTCCGCTCAAGGCAACAAAATTTCAATTATAGATGATAAATAAACCCCAGAAACCTGATTCCAGCCAACCTCACTGGGACCTTGGGTCAATAGGAGCTGTGGGCAGCCTGAAAACGGCCCTCAGCCCCTCACCCAGGCTGGCCACACCTCCGTAGGGTGAGGGTTCCCACTGGGGGGGCTTGGCCAGCCTGCAAACAGCCATCAGCCCCTCATCCAGGCTGGCCAGGCACGCCAGCAGGTGGACATCACCCGAGGGGTCCCAGACTGTGAGAGGGGACAGGCCAGGCTGAGGGAACCCCCCGAGTGCACAAATTTTTGTGCACCGGGCCCCTAGTTAGTTATAAATTCTAACTCGTGGCCTGGCTGGCATTACTCAGTGGTTGAATGTCAACCTATGAACCAGGAGGTCACGGTTCAATTCCTGGTCGGGGCACAAGCCCAGGTTGCCGGTTCTAACCCGGGTGGGGGACATGCAGGAGGCAGCCAATCAGTGATTCTCTTTCATCACTGATGTTTCATTCTTGCTCTCCCTCTCCCTTCCTCTCTAAAATAAGTAAAAATATATTTTTTAAAATAGAAATAAATGAAAAGATGGAACAGAAAATATCAGAGCATTTCATATACTACAAGTAAACACTATTTTGTGACATTTAAATGCGAGTGGATACACACATAACTACCCCCCACGCATAAATGTATATATGAACTAGGTTGCCATGCAAACCATACTAGTACTTCTTACTAATGCCGTGCTCAAAATTTTTCTTTTAAAATCTTAGGCCAGTTATATATTAGATCAACACAATTACTCTGAAGTCCTCCAGTTTTTTTAAAAATATATATTTTATTGATTTTTACAGAGAAGAAGGGAGAGGGATAGAGAGTTAGAAACATCGATGAGAGAGAAACATCAATCAGCTGCCTCCTGCACACTCCCCCCCTGCAACCAAGGTACATGCCCTTGACTGGAATCGAACCTGGGACCCCTTGAGTCCGCAGACCGACGCCCTATCCACTGAGCCAAACCAGTCAGGGCTGAAGTCCTCCAGTTTTTAAAAACATTAGAAACTTTATCCTCTGTGATAAAATTCAATTTAGACAATAATGGTGTTGGGTGTGCCGATTAAAATGGCTCCCTAAACGTGAAGGAGTTAAAAAAAGGAAAAAAAAAGACCTACATTTGGACAAGTCTGAAGATTATGGCTCATTAAGTGCACAAAGGAAGCCGCACAAGCACACCTGTTAATTCAGTGCCCGAGTTGGGTTTCGAATTAGTATCAAGTGTGTCCTCCAGCCTTGCCTCCCGCCCTCCTGAATTTCTCAAGGCAGTCTTGAATACCTCTTCATTATTTACAAGCATCCCTACCAACACTGGCCTTCCTGCAAAGCCTTGGAGACAATTCCATGGAGGGCGTGTGCAGGGCAGACACACACTAATCCTTTGCAGTGTAACCAGGTATAAAATTTTGTGTAAAGATGTATAAAGGCTTCACAGATTTGGCCTGCAAAACGTGCTCCTCCAAAATCAGAATATAAAACAGCTTTGGGACTCCCCATCCGCGGCCTGTCAAAGCCGTTGTCTCCCTGGCTAGAGAAGAAGGCGAAAGCTGACCACAGGGCCAAGGAGGCTAAACGACATGGCAATGGCCCTGGAGACTCAAGAAGTTACTAGACTGTTTTTATTGCTGTTAACCACAGGAGAAAAGGCTTAAATTACACATCAGTTAAAATGACAACAGCCCTCTGGCCTGTTTATAGCCTAGCCTGAGAGACAGATGAATGGCCTGTAGCTGTCCTAGGAAAATGGAAGCATTCTAAGAACCATCTACTACAATTACAGCATTCCATTCCCTGTCATGGTTGGCCGCCAGTCACCAAGTACCCTATGTCCTTAAGTCACAAAACAGGATTCCAGAAGGAAAATTGTGGCATTTATAAATTTGTATATTATCAAATGCCAACTCCTGGCATCCACTTGAGGCTAAAGATGGCCCACAGGCTGACCTAGGATAAGGTGACCAGACGTCCTGCTTTTGAAGGGACAGTCCCAATTTTTAACAGTTTGTCCCAATTCCCGCGGCGTTTTAAAAAAGTCTCGACTACTCTTCGTAATATTTTAATAATAAAAAAAGAAAAAAAAAGAACCCCCCTGGTCAATGGTGTACCGCTTTAAATCTGGTCACCTTAACCTAGGAGTGGGTGCCCCGTTAGAGATGACCCTTTCCTCAAAAAACATTTATTCTAGTGTACTGGTAGGATCCATGAAAGGAGAAGAGAGAAGAGGCCTAGAATCATCGCAGAGTTGAAGAAAGGGCGGACAATTGAACAAATCTTTATAGCTCTTTTGACCAAAAAGGGTAAAATCTTAGGGGCAGACACAGCACAGAAGGAGGCTTGGGATCAAACTGAGAGGACATATGAAGAATGTCCCACCTGCGGTGTCCTGGTTTGCACGGGCTTACCCTGTCCCACACTTACAATAGCATTAAGTTCACATTGTAGGAGGGAGATGAGATACTGCAAGAATGAAAAACTAAGACAAAAATACGCTCTTCAGTGGAAGCAAGGTTAAACTCCAGGTTCTACTAATAAACTTGTCCTGCTTCTCTTTATTATTGGAGGGGGGAAAAGTGTTTTCAATAATGTACACAGAAAATATCTCAAAAGGTGTGTATCAAACTTTTTAAAAAAATGCTGACTGTTATCAGCAAGCTTTCTTTTAAAAATATATATATTTTATTGATTTTTTACAGAGAGGAAGGGAGAGGGATAGAGAGTTAGAAACATCAATGAGAGAGAAACATCGATCAGCCCCCTGCCCCCTGCAAACTCCCTACTGGGGATGTGCCTGCAACCAAGGTACATGACGTTGCCCGGAATTGAACCTGGGACCCTTGAGTCCGAAGGCCGATGCTCTATCCACTGAGCCAAACCAGTTAGGGCTGTATCAAACTTTTCAAAGGAGTTATCTTTAGGGATGGGGTGGGTTTGAAGAAGAGGCAGCATCACTGTCCACTTCTGCAGTGTTTGGATTTTTCCTTTTTTGTAACGCACTGCACGGTAACGGACAATGTTAAAGTACTGACTCCCTTCCGGCTGAGGGGAGGTGCTGTAGGGAATGAGGAAAGAAAGACGACTCATGGTCACTGTCTTCAAGGAGTTCAGCAATCAGCTAGAGAGAAAATATGGCCACACCCACCTGGGCACACACAGGAAATGAATAAGACTCAAGGGAATAGGATACAGAACAGCAAAGGCCAAATAAGTTTCTCGAAATGTTAATGTGAGATGGCTCATGGGGGAAGGGAGGGGTTCAGGCTAGAGACAGCAGAGGGGCCTGGGTTTCCTGAAGATTTACAGGCAATCCAGTCAGTAAGTAACAAGCCGCGCAGGGAGGGCCTGGGGACCCTCGAATGGCACAGTGTCTCCCTGACTCCCGTCCATCTGTTTCTTAAGATGCCTAGACACAAACATGTGGCTAGTAAAGCAATTTCACATCCATGTTCAACAAATCGAAGGAGTCTGCAGAAATTTAAACCCGTGTGGCAGAATTTGTATCAGCCTCACCCAATAACATCGCCCATCATCCAATTTTGCCACTGCCTTACGGCTCTGAACATTCACGGGAAAGAGGTCAAAACTCCGAGCTCAGCAAATTCCCTTAAAGGTTACTTAACTGTAGAAAATGGACACGTTTATCAACCAGAGAACAATATGGCTGAGATTTGGGTTTTTGAGAAGTACCACCACACTTTTATGTGACACTGTCTCATTCACTGCTTGTTTTATACACACAGTGTATTTCCCCCAAATAGATTATATGTGGGTAAGGTACACACAAACAAGGTACTTAGGTCATCATACTACCAAACAATTTGGGATGACCCTGTATTACCTGTCCCACTCCAAGAAGGGTGCTGGTCCCGGAGGCCCCGAGAAGAAGACATGGGACAGACCGCTTCCAAGTCGCAAAACGGCCAAGCAAATTCATGAGTTAATAACTTAGGTATAAACTAAACATCTAATAAGACTGAGATGCCAATGTTTATTTCCCTTTTGTTGGCTGTTTTTTTCAAAGATCTCAAAGGGAGTTGGACATGATTGGCTGCTTCTTTTAAAGGAAGCAAGTAGTCAATGGCGAACATCACCTTGCCATTGTATAAGATAGTTTTATGTCTGAGTCAAAAACATCAATCCAATGAAAATGTGTCGTCAACATTTATTGTTAATTCTTGTCCTCTGCCCAGCATCCCACCTTCTTTTTCGGGTACAGCTCCACATGGTTCCAGGAAGAGCTGCTGGTTCTTACATCCCTGCACCCCCACTTCAGTGTTCTTATTACGACATGTTTTATTTTTTAAGTGTATAGGACTTTGTAAGTTCCCTGTATATAAATTTTGTTTTGTTGGTACCTGCTCACAGGTGCACTTTGGTAGATAACTGGCAAAAGAGTTAAACTGTGTAGTAAAGGCAATAAATGTGACCATATGAGCTACCAAACACCCACCACCAATAGGGTTTTTTTGATGACCATATCTGGATAAATGAACTAGTTCCAAGTCTACAGTACTTTCAGATGCCTACAAGGGACCTGCCATCTGTTCCCAAGCAACTGCCAGATAAACATCATAGTATTATGATGTTGGTAGTGTTCACAGAATTTTCTATTATTTTTCACTAGCCTACCACTATCCTATCGAATAAAGACAGAATATGCAAATTGACCATCACTTCAAAACAAAAATGGTGGCGCCCACAGCCAATAAAGAGGGAATATGCAAATTAACACAACAAAGACGGCAGGAGGCGGCACCCAGCCCGGAGTGAAGGCTGGAGATGGCTCCTGGCCCAGAGTGAAAATGGGAGGAGAGGGCCAGGGCGCAGGCCCTGGTCCTAGGTGCCGGAGGGAAACCAGTGCCAGCAGCCAGGGGAAGGAAGGCCTATTCTTGCACGAATCTTCGTGCACTGGGCCTCTAGTTATTTATATAAGAGAACTGAGGGAGAAATGATGTACTCACATACGCTATAACATGGATGAACCTTAAAAGTAGTTTATTGCCCTGGCCAGTGTGGTTCAGTTGGTAGGAGCACCATCCTGGACACCAAAAGGTCAGAGGTTCAATTCCTGGTCAGGCCACATGCTCAGATTTTGGGTTTGATCCCCAGTTAGAGCACGTGTGAGAGGCAACTCTCCCCTCTTCTTCCTCCTCATCCCTCCCTCTCCCTTCCTCTCTCTCTAAAATCAATAAAAGCATGGCTTTGGGTGAGGATTAAAAAACAAGAACAACATTTTACTAAGTGAAAGAAACAAGTCACAAAAGACAAGATATGGTATGATTCTCTTTACATGAAATGTCCAGAATAAGCAAATCCAAAGTCAGAAAGTATATTAGTGGTTGCCTGGGGCTAGCGGGAAGTGAAAATGCATATAGGTATGGGATGACTAATGGGTATGGGATTTCTTTTGAAAGTGATAAAAATGTTTTGGAATTAGTGGTAACTGCACAACTCTGAGTATATTCAGATCTACTCAATTGTATACTTTATGAGGTAAATCTTATGGTATGTAAATTGTGTAAGAGACAGACAGATGGACACACACACACACACACACACAAAGAGGCACTCACCTGGCCTTGATGATATAATCTAATCTAATCTAATAAAAGAGTAATATGCAAATTAACCCTCACTCCATTACACACACAAGCTCACCCACCAACCAATCAGGAGCAAATATGCGAATTAACTCAACTAAGATGGCGGCAGCCACGAAGCTAGAGTTGCCCTGGGCAATGGAGGAAGTCAGGGCCCTATGGGCCCTGAGCTCTACTCAAGGCTACAAAGTTTCAATTATAGAAGATAAACAAACCCCAGATTCCAGCCAGCTGGGTGGGACCTTGGGTTTCCAATGTGGGACCAAGGCAACAAAGTTTCAATTATAGAAGTTAAATAAATCCCAGAATCCTGCTTCCATCCAGGCACCCCAGTAGGGACCCGAACCCTGAAGGGACTGTGGGCAGCCTAAAAATGGTCCTCAGCCCCTCACCCAGGCTGGCCACACCTCCATGGGTGAGGGTTCCCACTGGGGGGCTTGGCCAGCCTGCAAACAGCCATCAGCCCCTCAACCAGGCTGGCCAGGCACGCCAGTAGATGAACATCCCCCGAAGGGTCCCAGACTGCTAGAGGGCACAGGCTGGGCTGAGGGACACGCCCCCACGAGTGCACAAATTTTTGTGCACTGGGCCTCTAGTCAATATATAAACAAGAAAGGAGAAAAATCTTTAAGTTTTTCCTCTTTTGCTCACATAAGCAGTCCCCAACAAGAGAGAGGTTACTGCCCCTAAGTTCAATCACAAGTCAACCATTACATTTATGGGATTTTCTTGTAGAAGTGGTGATTGGAAGTCCTCAGGAAAGACTAACTTAAGGAAATTATACTGGTCGGGTGGGAAGAGGAGTTAAGCCAGAGGCCAAGGGTGAATCAAGGGAAGTTTTCTGAGGTGACTGAGGAATGGAATTTGGCTCTAGAAGACTGAGGGCAAAAAGGAGGTTTAATGAAGGAGAGCATAGTTGGCAGGTTCTCCCAGCGAGGATCATGGGTCTCACCCTTGAGGGATTTCAGCCACTGCAGAGGTGTGAAGAGAATCAGAGGAATGTAAGAACAGTAGCAGGAATCCAAGCTGATTTCAAAAGTGGGCATGAGGTCACTGAATGCAGTAAGGAGAGAGGGAAGAAAACTGTACCTAAAAAAGAAAGATCCTGCTTCCTATGGTCACAGAACTATTGAAGTTCTATGCACATAGGAAATAAATTGATGATATAATCTGGGACTACATTTAACAACCTCAACAGACTTTGTACTCAATAACTTTCATGAGCCTCTTTGATATGAAATGCTCTTTCAGATTCAGATTTCACAAATAATGAGTGGAGTATTTACAATGCACTAGGTCCCTAGCTGGCTTGGCTCAAAGGCTAGAGTGTCAGCCTACGGAGTGAAGGTCCTGGGTTCGATTCCAGTCAAGGGCACATGCCGGGGGTTTCGGGCTTTATCTCCAATAGAAGGCGTGCAGGAGGCAGCTGATCAATGATTCTCTCTCATCACTGATGTTTCTATCTCTCTCTCCCCTCTTCTCTGAAACAAAAAAATATTTAATAAATAAATAAATTGCACTAGGGACCATGGCTCTTTTACAAATAATCCCAAATGCTGCATAATTTAGGGAAAGAGCCTCAAGAGTGAATGAAGGAAATAATGGATAGCTATTAAATCCCCTAAACATAAAAATCCAGCCCACCATGCGAGAAGCCTTTCCCTCGGGGCATAAGTGTTCCATCTGTGGAGCAGTGGATGTGTAAATACGAAAAGCCCGAGCCTAACTTTCCAGGAACGAGTCCAAGCTTGAAGTGATATATCATCTTCAGAAGCCGAAAACTGACTTTCTGTTTTAAATACATTTTTATTGATTTCAGAGAGGAAGGGAGAGGGGGGGAGGGAGAGAAACATCAATGATCAGAATCACTGATCAGCTGCCTCCTGCACGCCCCCTACTGGGCATCGAGCCTGCTACCTGGGCATATGCCCTGACCAGGAATCGAACGGTCACCTCCTGGTTCCTAGGTTGATGCTCAGCCACTGAGCCACACTAGCTGGCTGGGCTGACTTTCTGTTTTAATGAGAGGGGTCCTCAGAGACCTGCAGCCTGGCCTCTTCTATTTACAGCGTTTCCCAAGTCCAAACCCCTGTCTCCCCCCTCCTCCACACACACACACAAGTTCCAATGATCTTTATGTTACTCAACCCATCCAGTTAAAATTCTTTTCCCTCTTGTGACCAATACTTTCCTCTCAATTACTAGAGCATAATTGCCTATAGTACTTTCTTGGCACTCGCATACATGTTTAGTTAATATTTCATGTAAATAGGTTTTATCTTCCTATTTAGACAATTCCAGACCATGTTTTATTGATCTCTTTACATATTCAATAGCAAGCTGGTTCTGTACTTTTACTAGAAAAAAAGTCAAACATACCATTTATATACATTTGTTTTGACAGGGGGTGGGTGGTAGATATGAACCGAGTTTCATTCTGGAAGGTTTCTAAGTAAAACCACCATGTTATATAGGAGTCCATAAAAAATTAAAGCCAGGTCTGGCCAGTGCTGCTCAGTGGTTGTGCACTGACCTATGACCCAGGAGGTAAAGGCTGGATTCCTGGTCAGGGCACATGCCAGCTTGTGGGCTCTATCCCCAGCAGGGTACACAGGAGGCAACCGATCAATGATTCCCTCTCATCATTGATGTTTCTATCTCTCTCTCCCCCTCCCTTCCTCTCTGAAATCAATAAAAAATATTTTTTAAAAATAAAGTAAATCACTGCTTTAGGTGATTAAATGCTCCATCAAAATTCTTGGTCACTCAAACAAATGCCCATATTTAAAGAAGGCAGGTCTATAAATACAGGCACAAATAATTGTTATTTACTCTATATATATAATGTGAAAGATGCAATTCGGTGCTTTTACCTCATTTTCCTATAGCTATCACTTGTCCATAATCATATAAACGCAAGGTTAATTTCTTTTGCCATGTCCATAGCTTGGCAGAAAGGCTCATACTCAAAATTTTAGCTTATAAATGTTGATGAGTCACAACTCCCAAGTTTATTGATTTTATAGGATATGTTTATTGATTTTAGAGAGAAGGGAAGATGAAGGGGGGGGAGAGAGAGAGAGAGAGAGAGAGAGAGAGAGAGAGAGAGAGAGAGAGAGAGAAGCATTGATGTGAGAGAGAAATATTGATCGAATCCACAACCTAGGTGTGTGCCCTGACCAGAAAATGAATCCACAAACTTTTCAGTGTATGGGTGACATTCCAACCAACTGGGCCACCCAGCCAGGCCAATTTCTTTTTTGTTTGTTTGTTTTTTAATGCTCACTTGTACACAAGGTTTCTCCTACAACCTCTAGATGCCACACTTTTTTAGAAATAAAAATTTCTTATTATTCAGAAGTAAACACTAAATATTTTGGTGTATATCCTCCCAACTTTTGAAATTCACAGTTTATGAGTGTTGATGGAAAAAAAAAAATATTGATTCTACTTAGTTCATTAATATTTTCAAGCTAACTGTTGTACTTTTTAAAAGACTCCTTTTCCTACTTCTCCTGATTCCTGTTGATTTCCACAAAATATAACCGACAACCATAAACACCTGTCATTGACCTTTTGCATAATAAAGCTTTGAGTTTCAGTTTCATTCCAAATAAAATGCCGGTTTCCCAAAAGTCCAGCTTATTTTCTCGTCACCACAGGTCTGGCGCTACTGAGGCGATCTGGTCAGAGGTCGGGAGTGCGGGCCTGCCGCGCTGGGTGTGGGGAACATTCACAGAACCACCAACTGCCCTCGCAGCTCTCTGCCTGCGACCTCTGGGCTGACCAGCAAGCTGCCCTCTCCGTGCCACTCACGTGACGGACCGAAGCCCTCATCTCCCTTCGGAACTGCGGATGGTAGCACACGCAAGTTCAGACCCAAGTATGCATCTCACCAGCCTCGTACATGTAACATTTTTGAACATGTGGCCATGGTCAGTATTAATACTGATTTTTTCCCGAAGCACGCCTAAGTGTTGAACATTTACAAGCTGAAAATTTGGGAGGCTCCCTCTTCACCCAGCTTGCAAGAGGGAATGCTTTCAGATGAAGCTTTTCTCTGCTCAGAGAAAAAGCCGGTGTTTTCCTTTTTCACCAGGAGAGGCTCGAGGTAGATTATGGAGATGGGAGAGTTCAGTTCCCTGCGATTCCACTTGGTATTTCCCTCTGATGTTTCCAACTACTAAGGAGCAGGACGGGTGGTGAGTGACTGAGAGATGAGTCAGATGTTCAAGCAAAAAGCTTAAGGAGAATAGAAAGACTGGGAACCAACTCGACTCTTCCATCTTTGTGACGATAAATTGGCACTTGACAAGTGATTACAGGCCTGATTTCTACATTTAAAAAATAAAATGGACATGTTACCCACTACACCAGAGAAGCCACCTGCCCTGTGAAATATTTCACTGAGGCTGATACTCCGACACCAGATGGGTGTCCTGGAATTAATTCAACCCTCACGCTAAGTACCAGAAGTTAGGGCGAACCCCACAGGGAAAGGGCTCTGTCCCACAAAACTAATCCCACTTCAGATGCCGGCCCCCAGTCCCAGGCCCTCGCTAGTCCCAGGCCACACTGTACTTCTGACTGAGTGGCTATAAATTCAGGGCTTCCCATGAAAACCCCTCATCGGGTTCAATCATTTGCTAAAACAACTCAAAAAACGCAGGACAACATTTTACTTATGTCTGCCGATTATGATAAAGTGTCTAACTCAGAACAGCCAAATGGAAGAGGTTCATGGGGCAAGGTATGGCAGTGGGCAGAGCTTCCTCCCCTCTCAGGGCACACCACCCTCCCAGCAGCACAGGGATGTGTCTCCCAACCCAGAAGCTCCCCAAACCTGGTCACATTTAGGGGGTTTTAGGGAGCTCTTATTATGTAGGCATGATTGATGAAATCATTGGCCATCGGTGGTTAAACTCAACCTCCAGCTCCACCTTCCCTGCAGATTGGTGGGTAGGGCTGAAAACTCCCACCTTCTAATCACTAGGTGTTTCCAGTGGCCAGTCCTGTCTGCTTAAGGCTATGTAGGAGGGGTCTCACCCTAAACCACCTCATTAGCATAAATCCAGGTGGGATGAATGAAGCTCTTTATGACTAAACTACTCAAGAAAATTCCAAGGGTTTTAAGAGCACTGTGCCAGGAATGGGGGACAAAGACCACATTTATTTCTTCTTATACCATAGTTAAAAGCAATTCCTGAAAATGAAGTAGCAAGTGGTTTACCTCACCTTTTTTCCCTAAGGATACTGACATTTAAAGCCACTGAGTAAAGAACACAAGAGAAGGTGGTGGTTACACCATCAACACAAAATACACTGCACTCTAATAAGATAAATTCCTGTTAACACCTTTCGTAGATCACCTCAGAATTCAGAATGAAGTCTAGAGAAGACTAAATCTGTATAGGATCTTAGAGGGACAGGAAACTCAATATTCACAGTTCTACTGCTCCAACGGAAGACTTCCCATTTCAGAACACCCATTTGTAACAGAAACCTTACGACAGCACTCCCTCACCCTAAACCTATCAATATAGGACTTGCCCAGAGGGGACGGAAGGTATTTATTTCCCTTGTCTTGAAATCAGTGCCAGCACTCCACACCACTCCCAGCTAAAGGTCACGCTGTTGGGTGTGACACTCTAGTTCTCCCTGTACTCCAGCTGGGTCCAGATGAGATGGTCTCACACACTCACTCCAAGAAGCAGACCAGGCCTCAGATGTGATTCCCTGGAACCGCCGCCTCAGCATCATCTGGGAACCAGTTAAAAATGCAAATTATCAAGCTCTATCCTGTGCTTCCTGCGTCAGAACTTCTGGGAGTGAACTCGGCAATCTGTGCTCTAACAAGACCTCCACATGGTTCTGATGCCCACTCACATCCAGAACCTCTAGTCTAGACACTGCGGGACTGTTAGGTGACTCCTGCTGTCGACACATAAGACTTATCGACATTTTCCTGTTCCACAGAGCCGGGAAGTCAGATAAAAAGATAACTTCCTCTGATAACAAATGAGTCAGATGGCTTTTCTGGTATCTTCTGGATTTACCGAAAGCGAAATTTTTGATGTCATTTAACCTAGAGGCAGCACATTTTCTTTTCTATAATGTTTTGAGGTTACTCATGACACCTTCTCTTTTGCAGGATCCATTCCTTAGCCTTCAAATAAAAATTTTTTAAATCCTCTCCCAAGGATATTTTTTTCATTTATTTTTTTTTAGAGAGAGTAGAAGGGAGGGAAGAAGGGAGAATAAGAAGGATGGAGGGAGGAAAAGAGAGGGAGAGGGAGAAGAAAGAGAGGGAGGGAGAGAGAAAAACATTGATGTGAGAGAGACACATGACTGGTTGCCTCTCACACACACCCAGACCAGGAATGGAACCCCTGAAGACCAACACTCTAACCACTGAACCACACCGACCAGGGCCAAGTTAATTTCTCAATGTTTGAATTATCCACTAAGTAGGTAATTACTTACTCTACACCAATGAGCTTTGATACATTTTGTATTTTACTGAATATAGAAAATAGCGTACGCTTGGTGCCATTCTGCCGTCAGCCATTTATTTACCAGCAGTATGACCTTGAGCAAGCAAGCTATTTAATTTCCCTGCACCTCAGTTTCCTCATCCACACACTGTAGGTAACAATAACCTTCACATGTTGTTATGCAAG
Organism: Murina feae; assembly: GCA_004026665.1. Taxonomy (NCBI): domain Eukaryota; kingdom Metazoa; phylum Chordata; class Mammalia; order Chiroptera; family Vespertilionidae; genus Murina; species Murina feae. The sequence goes on from PVJC01017156.1 coordinate 13,344, forward strand.
TCCTGTCTTCCTTCCCAAAAGTGGACACCCGTAAGCAAACATGCACCTGGCTGAGAAGGTGTAAACGTGGGCAGAGTACCTCCCAGAGTCCCGCTTCTTGAGTCTGTCCTGGGAAAGCCTTGAAGAAAAATAGATGCAACTGAGAACAGCTGACACAACGTAAGTCCCGTATTCAGTGCTTCCTATTAATATCATAGCTGTAATAGTTCAGGGGCCTGGAGAACATAGACAGAAAGATCTCCCAGGACCCGGGAAATGGAAAGACAGCTGATCAACACCGAGGACAGCTGGGCAGCTCTGGGATGGTGGAAAAGAAGACATACAAAGAGCAAGACACTGCTCTGCAGTTTGCCAGTAAATACACAGGTAATACATAATGGCCTGGGACCAGGTAGTAAGTGACTCGTGCTCAACGATAACCGGCCACCAACATGAGACTGAACTGAAGGTTCCAATGAAGACTGGAGAAGAAGTAAGAGATCAAAGTACAAAGCAATCCACTAGCATAAGCCCAGGATCACGGTTTCCATAAGGTTCCATGTTAATGACTAAGCTAGAAGATAAAGCTCTAATTCTAGAGTGACTACCTGGTTAATCATTCATTTATGCCCTCACATCAGGCAAGCTCAGGAAAGACCTTTACAACACTGCCACCCAAGAACCAAATTATCCGAAGGCAGCTGAATGGTTTTCCTATAGCTTTTAGTTGGCTGCCGCCCTAAGGTCCTTTTCTTTCTTCTTCCTTCCTGTGATGTTTTGAATTTTCTAGCCAAGCTAGTGTGTATCCTGATTAGCTCATGTCAGTCGGCATATCCTCTCCGATTGCCGTGGGAGAGACTCTTAGAGGCACGTGACCCAAGCCATAACCATCAGGCAGCGAGACGGATCCCAGGACCTTGGTGTGAGTTCTGGGGAAGCAGAGGTGATGTTCTTTACAGACAGGTCTGGGTCCTGGGGCCTCGGGAAGCTAGCTATCTTACAGAGTCCTTAGAGCCCGCCTGAGAATAAACCCACACTAGCAAGTAAAGCCAAAAACTGGGAGAAAGAAACTAGTCCTGGTCATACCACTGAGTCCAGACAAATAGTAGACTATTTGTCTACTATTGGGGCAATACATTCTCTCAGTCATTTAAACCACTTTGAGTTAGGTTTCCTTTTGCCTACAACCCAGAGAACTCTAAATTAGCCAGGCCTCATAACGGGATTACACTGTAAAGGTAACAAAACAGTGAGCTCTAGTCACGCTGAACAGTAAACGTGCCTGTTTGTAACTCATGACTACGATTTAATTACTTGTCATAATTAAAGACATTAGGGGGGAAATCGTAAGCCCATTTTTCTCATTTGGAAACTATTTTATCTGAAATCTCAAAGTACGGACATGAGGCCCTGCACATGGACCCTCGGTTTGCGAATGTGCAGTGCTGCCGAGCTTTCACACGACAGACCCTTTGCAGATTTTCAGGGCAAAACGCTCCCCACCCCAGCGAGGGGGAAAGTGTGTTCCAGGTTTCCCACAGCAGCAAGGGAGTGGGAAATCACTAAGTCAGGACGTATCCCTGCCAATTTTAGTGAATCCGTGGCAGACTTACCTGTCACAGCATCAAATGTGCCCTCAAAGATTAAGCGACGTGTTTTTATATTCAACACCCTTGCATGTGATACCAACTAACCTGGGTCCCTCGAAAATCGAGTAGCCTACTGTAAGAGGTCAGGTCACCCAAGCACACAGGCCAGTTTGTGTATTTATGCTCCATTATTTTCACATGTAAGATGCATCGAAAACAACCTCTTAAAATCCCAGGGCAGCTCTTTCTAAACTGCTACAAAAATCACTCTACTCTACATCATGTTGGCCTCAGGGACTGACAGTCCTCCAAATATGGGCTGGTTACCTTATGAAATGGCCAGCTTGCACTTGTGGGACATGGTTAAGTCGCAACAAGCCCATCTCGTAAGGGAGACTGGGTGGGTGATTTTTAAGTAAGGTGACCAGATTTAAAGCGGTACACCATTGACGGGGTTGGGGGGGAGGGGGTCTTTTTTTTTCTTCTTTTTATTATTACTTAAAATATTACAAAGAGTAATCGGGACTTTTTTAAAACGCCATGGGACGCGGGACAAACTGTTAAACATTGAGACTGTCCCGCCGAAAGCGGGACATCTGGTCACCTTATTTTTAAGGGAAGTGGCATGCGTCCCGGGCCTCAGGGAGGGGCGTGAAGGAGACTTACCTGCCAGAGCCTTGATGCGGGAGCGCTCAAAGAGCCTGGCAGAGCTGTTCTCGTTGTCCCAGTCGTCCACATCCCAGCGGTTGTTGACATCGCTGTACTGCTGCTGGATCTCAATGTTGTCGTAGTCGGTGGCTACTGTGGTCGTCATCTTGAACTGTCTCAGCTGCTCCTCCACATCAGCTCCTTCTTAGCGTTCTGTGGGATCAAAAAGGGGGGGGGACCCAATTAGTCGGCTAAAGGGTGCAGAGTCCTCACATAACCTACTGGGAGAGAGGTGAGTAGAAGGGAAAATAATTCACACGGGCCAAGAACCGATCTCTGGAGTCCATCAAAACGGCTTTTTAAAAAAATAAGTTTTATTGGTTTTTTACAGAGAGGAAGGGAAAGGGATAGAGAGTCAGAAACATCGATGAGAGAGAAGCATCGATCAGCTGCCTCCTGCACACCGCCGACTGGGGATGTGCCTGCAACCAAGGTACATGCCCTTGACTGGAATCGAACCTGGGACCCTTCAGTCCACAGGCCGACGCTCTATCCACTGAGCCAAACCGGTCAGGGCTCAAAACACCTTTTGAGCTTGTGCACTGCCTCATAGCGCGTGTGTGACCCAGACCCAGGTACTTAACATCTGAGCCTCTGTTTCCCCAACCACCACAGAGACAAGATATTCCCCAGCTGTTCTCAACCTGTGGGTCGAGACCCCTTTGGTGGTCGAACGACCCTTTCACAGGGGTCGCCTAAGACCATCCTGTATATCAGATATTTACATTACGATTCATAACGGTAGCAACATTACAGTTATAAAGCAGCAATGAAAATAATTTTATGGTTGGGTCACAACATGAGAAGCTGTAAAGGGCCAGAAGGTTGAGAACCACTGCTCTCCAGGTTACTGAGGGGACTGAGTGAGAGGATGGATGCCCAACAAAGGATGAGTTTCTTCCTTCTTTCTGAGGTTTAAACTTCGCAGTTTTAAAGTTTTATCAGAATTGGATGAACAGCCCCTTGGGGTTTCTGCATGACCTCATTTATTTCTATCGTGCACCACCATAAACTAAACTATTTTAGCTTCTCCTGGAAATTCATAAAACGTTATAAGAGAACTGACAGATCATTTCACCTCAACATCTCATTTCCATGTTAGAACACTGGTGCCCGAGATGAAATGAGGCAGTTAAGGGAATGACAACAAACATAGTACCAGGCACATAGTCGATAAATACGTAACAACTGTGACTATTTACCTTTCTGTGTTGTTGTAAATGCTTACTACCAACCCCAACACCACTCGCCAGGGATCCACCCATGGCCACAGTGTTTACAAGGATAAATGTGGACAAGAACCTAGGGCTCAACTTTTGCCCCTTGCCCTCTTCGCTATGTTACAGTCCCCTCAGAGAATTAAGAGGAACACATTTAGCTTCAAAGCAGATGTTATTCAGCCACTGAACCAGAATGCACCAAAGGCTCACTACGTGCTCCGCCGGTTCCAGAGCTAGAGATAATAGTAAATAAGATAAGGACCAGGCTCTCTCGAAGCTTTTATCTTGGTAGGAGGAGCCAGATAAAAGGCACACAACAAAAGGCAAGATGGTTGAAAGGAAAGAAAATAAAAGCAGAGTGATGTGACAGAGAGAACATATTTTAGATCTGGTGGTCAGGCAAGACCTCTCTGAGTAGATGTTTATTTAAACTGAGCTCGCAAAAAGGAGGTCAAAAGGAATAGCATTCCAAGCGAAAGAAACAGCTTGCATAAAGGTCCTACGGTGGGAAACAGCACGGTTTGCTGGAGGAATGAAGGGGTCAGTGTGTCTGGAGTCAGTCTGATGGGCAGGGGGGACACAAGGAGATGAGGTTGGACGGGTAGGCGGGGCCAGACCGCAAAGGGCTCCGTGAACCTAAGTGCGATGGAAGGCACTGCAGGATTTTAAGCTAATAACTGACACCACAGGACGTATGTTTTTAAAAAGATCAATCCTGGTGCCGCAGGAAAAACATTCTAGGAGTCAAAGATGAGCCCTTCATCCTTACAGGTTCAGCTACATTCCCGCATGTTTTATATACAGAGCTATCTGGGCAAGTTAAGAAGAGGAGAAGAAAGACCACCCCTTTATTGGTAAGATGTCCCCCACAGTCCTGTCCCACCCCCTATCTTTTTAAAAAATATATATATATTTTTATTGATTTCAGAGAGGAAGGGAGAAGGAGAGAAAGACAGAAACACCAACTATGAGAGCGAATCATTGATCGGCTGCCTCCTGCACACCCCCCACTGAGGATCGAGCCCACAATCCGGGCATGTGTCTTTCATTGGAATTGAACCCAGGACTTTTCAGTCCACAGGCCGATGCTCGATCCACTGAGCCAAACCAGCCAGGGCCCACTCACCTACCTTAAGATTCAATGATTTTTTTAATCATATTTTACATCCGGAGGCGCATTTAGTGACAGCCTCATTCATTCACTGGGCACCAAGAATATGCACACGGACCAGAGTTAGCAGGCCCAATCACTAGAGTTTGTGCACAAATAAAACCAGGCCGCCACCCAGCAACCACAAAATGATCACTTGAGCTGATTTTCTCCCCTCACATATGCCACAAAGCAAAGAAAATAAAGCCACCTGTGTTGAAATAAAACAGTTCTCTGTGCTCGAAATGTGGATTTTCTCAAGTTCTAGCATGCAACCAGGGTTCCACGGTCAGTAAATTAAGCTGAAACAAATGAACTGTACCTCAACCAGCATAATTATTGGTGGGACAAGCATAGAACTGCCTACGCTTTTGGCATTAGCTGTTTTCTTGCAAGCTATCCAAGGACATCGCCAGTGCGCCCCACATATTCCTAAGGAAAAAGCACTGTGTCCACCTTCGGACTGAGCCACACATCTGTAACTCAAATAGTCAGAGCATCTTGGATGGGATTAAATCCAGGAATCTCACCAGGCCGACAAAATCAATCCCAACAACATAAATGTATCAGTAGAGTAATTTTAACAACTACATTAGCAATGTACTGATGAGATTTCATAAAAACACAGAAAACTTCAGAAACCTAAGTCAGTTAAGTATATTCTATTGAGTGATGTTACAATTGCTCTTAACATTCAGTCACAACACTCTCCCCTCCCCCGCAAAAATTGATACTGTCATTTGAACCTGGAGATGGTTAATTTTCTTGACTATTACCAATGACTTTCATAAAATTCGGCCTTGGAGGATACTATCTCGGGGGGGAGGGGGGCGGGAAAGGAGATTACAAAAGTGCTATTTAAAAAATGTTTTATTTTTTTTATTGATTTTGGAGAGGAATGGAGAGATAGAAACAAAAATGATGAGAGAATTATTGATCGGCTGTCTCCTGCACACACCCCACTGGGGCCTGCGCCCGCAACCCAGGCATGTGCCTTACTGGGAATAGAAGAGCCATGACATGACCTCCTGGCTCAACCACTGAGCCACGCTGGCAGGGCTTGAGAGGACTATTAATACCAAATTTCTGAAAGCACAGACTGTGTTTTCACCCAGTCCAAGGTGAAATCTAACCACTTCGGTCCAGATTTGTTTTGGCTTTTGGTGCCACCTGCTGACCACTAAGAACAAGCCACACCTCAGCCTCCAGGGCAGCTACCAACCTGTGCAGACTTCAGCACATCTGACTCTTGAGTAAGCCCAACCACAATCCTTTACCACCCATGAATCTTTTCCTACCACTGATTTAACCCCAAATTCACCAACCACTTTCCACAAATTTCTCAACAAGCCAGTATTAATCCTTTCCTTAAGCTAAAAACAAGTCCTTCAGAGAAGGTAAGCACATTACTTTTCTAAGAATTCTTTTTAATGGTTTTCTTAACACCATGGTGCTTTAAAACAAAGAGGGATGTGGGAAGCAACAGTTCTTACTAGCCCGCCCAGCGTGGCTCAGTGGTTGAGTGTTGACCTATGAACCAGGAGGTCACAGAGTCCCGGTCAGGTCACATGACCAAGTTGTGGGCTCTATCCCATAGTAGGGAGTGTTCAGGAGACAGCTAACCAATGATTCTCTCTCATCATTGATGTTTCTCTCTCTCTCTTCCTCCCTGAAATCAATAAAAAATAAACTTAAAATAAAAAGTTCTTACTAGTCTGTGTACAAAAGAAATATTGATGCTATAAGGTAACCTTTATTAAAATGTACTTTATTGATTTTTTACAGAGAGCAAGGGAGAGGGATAGAGAGTTAGAAACATCGATGAGAGAGAAGCATCGATCAGCTGCCTCCTGCACACCCCCAACTAGGGATGTGCCCGCAACCAAGATACATACCCTTGACCAGAATCAAACCTGGGACCCTTCAGAGTCTGCAGGCCAACGCTCTATCCACTGAGCCGAACCAGTTAGGGCCATAGGTATCCTTTTTATTTGCTTCACTCAAGTGTTTAAGAATTTGGATATCAGAAACATTTCTAAATTTTCAGGGCACTGGTCAAAGCAAAACATCCCACATCCCCACCAGGGCAATGGCAAAGGGTGCTCAAGAGCAACAAGAGTGACCTGAGGGTGAAGGAACAGTCAGAGTCAAGGAAGGGGCATGGATGGTGAGTGTGCCCATGGCGTGAGGAGTCCAAAAAAACAGTATGCTACAAGCATCATCATCTTCCAACCCATCTCAACAAGCAAGGGCTGTGCCAGCTCTGAAGCAGTTTCTAGCACACGTATAGGTGTCCCCTGAAGGTTGTCTATAAAGGACTACCTCTCCCCAAGACGCTATTAGCCATGTGCCCCCAGGGCCAGTGAAGAAGCAATCTGTACTTCCCAAATGGCCGAGGGAAGATGAGGAGAGAAGAGAGGAGGGCTGGGCGTGTTGGAATTCCGCCTCATGAGTCGGTCTGCCATTAGGAAATCTTAAGAGGACTGTTTAAGGTTGGCAGGAGGCAACACAATTTCCTCTCCTAGAGAAGGGTTTCCATTGCTTCTACTGACTCAGTGATGGTCCAGAGTCCACCTAACTTGATCACCATGGCAGGACTTCATTAACTAATCCCTGAGTAGATACAATACAGTAATATCCTGAGTGTGCTATGGCTAATATCCATGTTTTTGGAGGCGTGGTTTCGAGAAGATGGTTAAAAATGCCTGCCTATCTTTGCTGCTCTTCTTCACCTCGTGTGTGTGTGTGTGTGTGTGTGTGTGTGTAACAATAAGGAATATGTCAAAACAAGCCAAGTCTTCTCCCTCAAATATCTTCTTTAATCCTATGTTCTATGAACTAGAATTTTCCAAAAAATAGAAGGAAATTCCAAAAGCTTTATCATTTTCTGTTTCAATACGAACATAATTTCAGTTCTGGCAGACCAAGACAGAAAGAAGTGGATGAGGAAACCATTATCCTAGACCTATGCGGCAAAGAGGTTCCTACAGCCCTGGTATGTGCCACCACAAGGCCATAACCACCAGGAGAGAAACTGGAGCGTTCTATTCGTTGTCCTCTTTATTGACTGCAATTCTGAAAGTCAATACCTGGCAATGCCCAGACAGAAAACACTTTATCTGTTCTGTTACTTTCCAAGATCCCAAACAGATTTTCCATGTCACACAGGTATAGGATGACGGGTTTTTCTTTATAGTTTATTTATCTCCAAGCTTCCCTCCTCTGCCCTCTTGTGTTACTCTACAAAAATCCCTGGGTGACGTTACCTACTCCTGTCTTGGCTCCTACCTGGGCTGACTATTGCTCCCTGGGTGGCTAACTGCATTTGTCTCCTATGGATAATCAAGTCAGTGTCTAAAGCGAAACTCATAATTCCTCCTTACAAGCCCAATTTTTCTTCTGTCAGGCCCCCTGGTTGCTTGTACCTCCCCAAAATCCACTGAGTTAGCTCAAGCAATAGTTTCTTACTGTGCACCTCACCTCTTATTTTAACCCCTAATCCATTCCCCTACACTGCCACCAGAGGGACCTTTCTCATTTCATTCTTGTAACCAAACCAACCGATGGCCATGCCTTCCAACAATAAATCTCTAGGACAGTGGTTCTCAACCTTCCTAATGCCGCAACTGTTTAATACAGTTCCTTCCTCATGCTGTGGTGACCCCCAACCACAAAATTATTTTTGTTGCTATGTCATAACTGTAATTTTGCTACTATTATGACTCGTAATGTAAATATCTGATATGCAGGATGTATTTAGGCGACCCACAGGTTGAGAACCACTGCCCTAAGACTTCGGAATAATGCCAGAGTCCAAAATGACACTCTTCATGACGCCACATCTCAGTACTCCTGTCCTAAGCTCACTACTCCTGTCCCAAGCTCTTATAGCTCCAGAGGGAAAGGTTGTGCCCTTGTTTCGCCTCCAAAACTACTACCTGGAAGAGCTCTCTACGCAAATCCAACCTCCACCGGGAAGCCACTCCTACCCCCTCACCAGCACCTGGTCTAAATGAGACAACCTGAGAGCCCGCATAGGTACTCCACTCCCTCCCAGGCGCTTTATATACGTCTGACCTACCACTTACCATCGTAAGACTGTTTCATAATTACTAAACATCTATTGACTTATTGTCACTAGGCCACAGACTCTTGGGATCACGTCCCAGTCCTACTGTCTGTATTTCTCTCTTCTCCTAGCTGAGTGTCTCAAAACACTATGTGCTTGCTAATTATTTATTTGTGGGACGGTTGGGTGGGTGAAAGTCTGGTAGATGGAGGGCTGGAAGGTGAGGCCGAAGATGAGATGTCAATTAAAGCCACCCTGTTACTCTCTCCATCCGTCACAAAGCCCCAAACACACAGTCCTCTGAGCTACACGGGCTTAGCGAGCACTTGCTCTCAAGTAGTCGCGTTTTAGACTAGGCAGCTGACGAACATGGACACTCACTGAATAAGGTGCTTCTCCCTGTACGCATTAGCACTTAAGTTTCTCTCTTTAGTTTTTATCTATAAAAATATTTTTTTTTGTCTGAACTAGTCAGATTTCAGAGATTAAAGCAACAGACAGGAACACAAATACACATGTGCAAACACACACTTCGTTAATACCCAATCTTAATTAAAGGCTCAAATAAATTAAATAAATTTTTTTTAAAAGGTGACTAACATTTGCCAATTCTTTTTTCAGAAGGAAAACCATATGCTAACAATTACTTTGGCAGAATTCACAGACCCAAATGCTCTGCAGACACTTAAAACCCTCCCACTTTACTCATAAAAGACTTGAAAAAGCATACACTGAACTGCTGGTATGTTATCTGGAAAAAAAAAAGAATAAGAAGAAAGTTCTGCTCAGGGACTTTAAGGGACCAAACTTTGTACCTGAGAATTTCCAGAAACAGACCTGATAGAGCTCTGCCTCAACCACCCAGCTGCCAGAAAGCAAGGGAGGCACACCCTGCTTGCAATCTGTTCGCGGAAGCACCCTGCAGAATCTATAATACAGCCAGTAATGAGGACTCTGCAAGAATCCACATCTAGAACCACAGTGATGAATAAACTCGGCTAACCCATTACTCAGGCTCGTGGAGCTAGCTCCACCTAGAGGCCCAAGACACCATCCTAAACATCCCACGTTCTCTGCTCACAAACAAGACGTGGCCATTTTAACTCTTACCTAGAGAACAGCCAACCACTGATGCCACTGCACCAACGTTCCTATGGCGCACAAACAATCCAAGAGCAGCCAACACTCCTTCCTTATACACGGTACACCTATGCCAGAACTAGCCCTGCTTAACCCCCCTCTTCTCCCCCCTTTATCTATAGCCAAGTCTTTCAAAACAACTTCCATCTTTCTTCCCCAAACTCATTGTGTAAAAGAGCCCCATCAATCCTAGGATGCAGAGGACTGTCTCTTCTCCATGGAGCCTGCTGCTGGGGGTGTAGATTGCTCGCCCCAGGCCCTGGTCCCTTTTCTGGCGAGCATATGGTTCAATAAATCCTTTCCTTCAGAAGAACTTTTGGCCTTGAAAGTTATTGTTTAACAGTATCATTCACTTTTTAAATTTTCTAGGTTACTTGCCGTTTTACAGAAACATGTCAACTGAACAAAAAGCGTGACGCAGCTGTACAAACGGACCAAAATTCATGGAATTAGAACATTGGGAAAGAGAAGGGCGCTCAGAGACTTAATAATTAAACCTCGTTAACAAAGGTGGTCTTCAAATACTCTGTACTAACTTTTGTAAGTTTTGTTTATTAATGACAGAATGTTAATTTTGAATTTATCAGATTTTCCTTAAAATTCCCTGCATAGACATCCAAAATCATAAGTATTTTATCTTCTTGGTAGGTTAACATTATAAAATATCCTATTTTCTCCCTATTCACACATTAATTCCACTTTTATTGACAGTAATATTGGCTTATTATATTTTTTCCCTTCTATTATTTCATCTTCTTGAGTCATTTTATTTTAGGTATGTCTCTTCCTTTTAAAATCCAATCTAAGAGTCTCTGCCATTTAGTTGGCAAATATAATCCCTTTACATTTATTAGGATTTTGAGGTTTCAACCAACTTATTTTGTTTTCTATCTTAATTATTAACATGTGTAAACTGGGGCCTACAGCCAAGAGTTAAATAACTGAATCGTCACACTGCTATCATATATTTAATTACATCTGTAATATCTTTATCATCACTGAACCCAGAACCATAAGAACTCAATCTAATCTTTAAAATGTAGAGAGCAGAGGAGTCTAACAGCCAAAGAAAACTCTAATACTATTATAAATAACTTTCTGGCTGGCTTACCTTACTGTATGTAGGCACGGGTGCTTTTTCACTCAATCCTCCTCAGCAATCTTCTGAGGTAGATATTGTCAACCTTATTTTACAGATAAATAAACTAGGGCTTTCTATGGTAACACAGAAAGGAAATGAGGAAGCCAATAGGATTTTAACCAATGTGCATGACATCAAAGCCCATGCTTTAAATGAATAGCTTACCTATATTTTGAGGCACAATAACTTTAATAATGGTCCATATGAGAAAAATATCTAATGGACTCAAGCTTCTTCAATACATGAGAAAATAGATATTTTTGTCATAGTATCCCAAAGGGACTAGGACACCTTCACTCCCAATATTCAAAAATAATCTCTTTCCTACACAGATGATAGATGCCACTGAAAGGCTGGTTCTAGTTTTATGAACAAAGTTCTAGAAAAAAATTATTTTTTAACATGGGCAGGTTACACCAGCCTCTCCTGTTTGGAGGAGCAAAATTAACTCTTACTATAAAGAAAATTATTTTTAAAGATTTCACTAGAGAAAAATATACTGACTATAATTCATTTTATTTTATTCTATGGCTTAAGAATTTATATTACCAAGAGCACATTTCTACAATAAGAAAGAGTATAATGTAGGGGGAACAATAGAGCAGCTTCCTCCATTTTAGAGTAAACTGCACAAAGAACAATAAAATTATAAACAGATTTATTACTGAGCACCTGGAACGAAAATTCTTACTATTCTGCATATTTACTTAACCTCATTTACTATTTGTACATTAAAAAATTTAACAAAGTATATGATTTCTTTTCCCCCGTCTGCATGATGCAATCTAGATTCCAAATATAAATCTGTAAATGCCCTAAAAATTTTTAAACTAGGTTTACTTTGAAAAGAGATTTTAAGAGAAAGATTAGCTTTTCCAACATCTACCTATAAATCTTGAAATAACCTACCTTGAAAGAAATGAACATTTTTAAAATGATTTCTACAATGGGCTATCTTCACGTAGAACTAACTGATCGTTGAAGGCCATCCTTATTTTTTTCTCCTTACAGGGAGAAGCAATTCAACCTGAAATCATTGACTCAACGCAGAGCTGACACAGATCGTACAGCCAATAACCATTTTGGTCTTGCCCTTACTTCCTGATAGTTTGAAATTACTTTACAATATAGACTTAATGGTACTGCTACCAAAATGCCGATGCTGAATTTTCGTTTTTTGGCATTTCGCCGCCTTGGTTTTTGTAAAATTGCAGCAATCAGTATCGTTTGTGCCTGAACGACAGAGGCAATACTGTGCTTTCTATCTGGAAGCTGACTTTTACTCTGAGAGCAGCCAGTGCCTAAATTCTCTGTCCATCTATCAAGTAAAAATGTGTATCTCAAAACAGGGAATAATGATCAAGTGAAAAAAAATATGTAAACTTGCAATGAAAAACAACACTACATGAAATGATGGGTGAGGCTCACACACCTATACGCCAAGCTCCATGAGAACCAGGATATTCTCTGTTCTCGTCATCTTCCTGTCACCAGCACCACGCTTAAGCCACAGCAGCTGCTGGAAACAGCTGTGAGATAAAATGGTAGGCGGTAGGAGCAGTGGCACTCCAGAGCAACCTAACTCTAAAACACAGTCCTCCTTTCTGCCTAAATAACATGCATCCTGAACCCCAGTAAAAGTCTCATTGTTACTGTACATACGGAGCAACCTTCTATTCACTCCGTTTCATTTAGCAAAGGATGAATTTTTATAAGCAGGTTATTTTCAACTGTTGCAAAATAAGCCAGGTCATATCTGGATAGGAGTAAGCACTACTAGTAATTTCACAGTATCACTGGAGATGAATAAACATACTTATCTTAATACGTAATATTTTAAGAACCATTCCCCTTTGCAAAATGATCATCTCCAAATGTCCCAGGGTTTCAATACTATTAAATTTTCTCAGAGAGCAATTCAGACAACTCCAACTGCTTGGGTTAACACTTGAGCAGCAAGCCTTCCCCCTTGGAATGCCTAGTAAATGTTTCCCAAAGTTACTTGGAAATCTGTAACCTTTCAAATAAACAAAATGAGTAAAGGTTGGCCTACGGCACTTGAAAAGGAGAAGCGAAGTCAATCCCAGAAAAACCATTCTAATATTTACCATCTTAATACAATCAAACCTCTATGACTAAAATTTGTTTAAACTTGATCAATTTGCAAAATAATTTTTTAAATTACAACTTAACAACGTATCAGGCTATAATCAATTCGAATGCTGCGCATTACTGTTTAAAAGCTTGATCCTAAAGGTGCTCCATTATCAAGTCTGATAAACAAAGGTCAGCTGAAATAAATGTGGGAATTCACATTTACTCTCCGTACTAACCCCACTGCCAGCCTGGTCGTAGGCAGCCACCTTCTGAGGGCATAAGGGATATTTTGCATGTTGGTGCCTGACTCCTGCTTTGCTGCTCAACTTATTTCAAAATGAAAATGAGGTCTTAGCTGAAGTCCTCAATCAGGTTCAAGAGCAGAGGAAACCAGGAACTGACCTTGCTCTCTGAGCAGGGGAACAGGCTTAAAAGAACGAGAACTAGAACACCCAGACCACTTTGAGCTCTTTAAAAGCTCCCTGATGATGTGACTGCATCTTTGAACTCTTTGCCTGACCAAAATCAAGCCTGTACTTTCATCTCCTTGAAATGTTATTTATAAGCCCATTTTCTGCTTTTCAAAATATCTATGAATTTTGTTTTTCCTGCTTCCAAGTGCTTTCAAAGAAGTTGCCTTTTTTTTTTTTTTTTGGTCCAGCTCTGCAACACAGTTGAAGAATTAATAGGATGGTAGGGCATTTCAGAGCATTGGAGAGAAACGAATTCTGTTAGCCTTCTATGATTCTGTGCAGAGAGAAAGTCAGGGGTTGGGCACCCCAGTGGTGGCTGGATATTTTCGTGCTGTCTTTTGTGACATTCAATGCCAACCCCAACCCAAAATGGCTCCTGTCATCAAGGAAGGCTTTCTAATTTCTTGAGTAATGGAGCTGCTCTCTCTCAATAACTTGTGATTTACAGATTAGGACAACAGACAAACGAGAACCAGGCCTGCCTTTCTCTAGATTCTCCTCAAGCCCCTGCCCCAGCCCTAGCCCCAGCCCAGAGCCTCCTGTTAAGTGCTCTTGCTGGTCTCTTTTCTTTAGGGAGTGTTCTTAAATCACCCATGTGATTACTTGTTAAATGACTATCTCACCTTATCTATACTAATAAAAGGGTGATATGCTAATTAGACCAGGAGACCTTCCAGACATCCTTCCAGAAAAAGCCATGGTGGTAGGGCCAAGACAGAGGTGGTTAGGGGGTATCAGGCCAGGAGGGGAGGGCAGCTGGGGGTGATCAGGCCGGTGGGGTTGGGGGAGGCATTTGGGGGCAAGCAGGCTGGCAGTGGGGGCCAGTTGGGGGCAATCAGGCTGGCAAGCAAGGGAAGTTGGAGGTGAGAAGGCTGGCAGGCAGAGTGGTTAGGGGCAATCAGGCAGGCAGGCAAGCAGTTAGGAACCAATAGTCCCGGATTGTGAGAGGAATGTCCCAGATTGGAGAGGGTACAAGCCAGGCTGAGGGACACCCCTGTGCACAAATTTTATGCACCAGGCCACTAGTATACTATAACCTCCATGATTAGGCTTTTCTCTCTCTCTCTCTCTCTTTTTTAAGTTTTTAAATTAATTTTTAGAAAGAGAGGGCAAGGAAGAGAGAGAAACATCGATGTGAGAGCAAAACATCAATTGGCTGCCTATTGCACACTCCTTGCCAGGGATTGAGTCTCCAACCCGGACCTGTGCCCTGACCTGGAATTGAACCATCTACTTTTTGGTGCATTGGATAATGCCCAACCAACTGGGCACACTAGGCGGGGATAGGCATTTCTGGGCTTTTTAATTATTTTTATTTTAAATCAATGCATCCCTAGTTACAATGCCTAGCACACAGAAAACAAGGAAATACTTAATAAATTTCATGCTTAAAAATGCCTCACCTTCCAAGGATAGTATTGGCACTTCCCCTACCAAATCTGCTGTATCAAGAAGAAAAATATTTCCAGCTTATTCAGTGGTAAATTTGTTCAAATGAAAGCTGTAAATAGTTAAAAACAAACAAAAACCAAAATGAACTGCTAAATGATCAAGATTTACCTACATTTTACTGTTTTTTTAAAAAAAAACTGTATTTAAACACTGGAATGTTTAACTTCCTTCACTGAGCAAAGGAAAAACTTCAAATGGCAACTTCAAGCTTCTGAATCATGGAGGCTAATTTCCCAAGGCAAATCCTCATTGCTGGCTGAACAGCCGTATTCACCGGGTGCCGACTCAAACATTAAAGGGTGGCGAGGCAAGTTCCCAGGCCTCGCCAGCACTTCCCTCGCTACCTCAGAAAGTAAATTTTGCACAGGTAGGAGACCCTGGGCCAAGAAGAGTCAAAATATTGTTCAAGCCCTAACCGGTTTGGCCTAGTGGATAGAGTGTCGGCCTGTGGACTGAAAGGTCCCAGGTTCAATTCCGGTCAAGGGCATGTACCTTGGTTGCAGGCACATCCCCAGTGGGAGGTGTGCAGAAGGCAGCTGACCGATGCTTCTCTCTCATTGATGTTTCTAACTCTCTATCCCTCTCCCTGCCTCTCTGTAAAAAAATCAGTAAAATATATTTTTTAAAAAATTGTTCAAAAACACATATGGTCCCACATCTAGGTTTTTAAATTACCCATGGTTAGAAAAAGTGAAAACTGACAGCAGTCCACCGAAAACGTGGCAAGCTCAACATGAAGCACCGGCAGAAGGTAGCCAAGCCCTGGATGGCTTTGTTGTTAGAAAACCCCCACGAGTGTCCAGAAGGGGGCAGACAGTCTGTATAACGCCTGAGATTTCCAGCCCAGGAGCCAGGACCCTCCCTGCCCGCCCTGCCCCCCCATCTCCCTCACCCCAGGGGAAAAAATCTTAACGGAACACTCAGCACCAATCTTTAAGTGGCTTCAGGAGTTCTCATGTGGGCTCTGGCACAGCCTCCTTGGCAGGCAGAGAGCAACACATTCATAGAGACTCTGGGTTAGAGGGCGCTTTCTAACAACCAGAGCTCTCCAAAACTGCGGAGGGCTGGCCAGACAGCAGGGAGTTCACGGCATCACCAGAGGTTCCTGCAGGGTGGGGATGTACCCTTTGACAGGGCAGCCACAGAGGCAACCACGAACCGTGGAGGAAGCTGGGCTGCAGGAATTCTAAGATCCCGTCCAACTAACAGGCCTCTAGGATTTGGTTAACCACAAAGTGTTTACCATTCTTGTGATCAGCACACTGCAGTAATACTACAGTACTCAAAACTTGGTTCCCAAGGTAGGCACAATACTCTCTCTTCAATGGGGTTCAAAAGAATAGCTTTTCCATTCCTATTTTTAACTGGATCTCTACTACTTTATTTTTAAGATATATTTTTATTGATTTCAGAGAAAGGAGAGGGGTAGAGGGATAGAACTGATGAGAAAGAATCATTTATCAGCTGCCTCCTACATGAGCCCGACTGGGAATGTGCCCTGAGCATGTGCCCTGACTAGGAATCTAACCATGACCTCCTGGTTCATAGGTCAACCCTCCACCACTGAGCCACGCTGGCTGGGCTTAATCTCTATTACTTTAATGATAATCTTTCTTTGTTGGGGCGTTTTCACATTAAACTCCCTGCATTCTCTTTGAAACCCAAGTGTTCTTCTACAAACATTAACAAACATTTTCACTGGGTTTCACAACCCTACTGAAAAATGGGCGAAAGGCTTTGAAAGCAGGTTTTACATGTTGATGGAAACATGAAGTGCACTGCTGGAAATATTTATCAAAACAATTATTTTGTTAGACAATGGGACGCTTTTAAAAATATAAGGTACAAATGAAACATCTGTTCATTCAAAAAACATTTAATTAGAAAATTCTGCCTTTGCTGGTGTGACACTCTTATCACCCAGGGCACATTATTGAGTCTGGGATTTTGTTCTTTGCCAAATGTGGAGACACACCTACATAGGTGTGAAAACACAAAAAGTTTTTATTTAAAATGTCAGGAAGTCGGAAGATAAGGCAGCTCATGCTTCACGCATCCTTTCTTTATACTGCTTACATGAAAACCTTGCTTCTGCTTTATCATTTCCAGGGACTGCATTCTAGTTTCCCTAAGAAATCACTCTGTGATCCTCCTGATCAGATTTTTGCTGGGATGGAGGGGATCTGAGCTCATCAGTCCCACCTAGTGTACTTACAAGTCAATGCACACACACCCAGCATCTGTCATTTTGCAGCTAGGTCCTGACACAGCAAGGGGAATACTCAGAAGGTAAGTTGGTGACAAACCAAATCAAATAGCCAAGGTACCATACCAGCCGTGGGATCTGGTTTAAATGCCGTTTCCAGAAGTGTCCTTATCTCATCCATTTTCTATAGGCAGATCATGACAACACCAAAACATTGCTGAGAAGTTGTGAACTGACACATTTGGAAGCATCAAGAAAGGATGGAGCCCTGGCTGGCGGGGCTCAGTGGGTTGGGTGTTGTCCAGTACACTGAAAGGTTGCAGGTTCCATACCTAGTCAGAGGCACTTGCCTGGTTTGTGAGCTCGATCCCCAGTAGGGGGCGTGCAGGAGGCAGCCGGCTGATGTTTCACTTTCACACTGATGTTTCTCTCTCTCTCTCTCTAAAAATCAATACAAATATTTAAAAAAAGAGTAAGGATGGGAAAGCCATTTCCTTGAACCATACTCAGCAACAGAATGATGAAGAGTTTAGGCATTGAGTAGTTTCTCAGCCATAGTTGGTTGGGTTTGCTTTTTGGTGATGGGCATATACTTTTTTTTTATATTGCCATGTTGCTCAAAAAGAGTTGATATGTTCAGAGACTAGAAAAAAAGCGACGAGAGCATAGATCAAACATGGTGACCTACAAGGACGGTCATTTTCATGCTTATGACAATTTTCTTGCCTCACAGCCTTGAATACTTTCAAGTTCTGCGAAATTCCTCAGATTCTCTAGGAGCAGGAGTAAAGGAGTACGTAGCCAATGTCCAGCAGATTTCTCTAAAACACAGTTTTCCCCACAATGGGCCTGCAGGAGGCTAACCAGGAGGGTGCCGGGCTCCTTAGCTTACTCTCACTGTAAAAGCACTAACCAGGTAAGCAAAGAGACCCCCCTCCCCCACCCCCCACCCTACACACACTGTGCCTAGTCTTCTTCAAACAGGAAGGCAGCTATTGGCTTGGCCAGGGTTCCCATGCAATCAACCTCCTCTCCAAACAGACTACGCAAGAACAGTACAGCACATCAGAACCAAGGTACCAGTCTCGGGGGCACATGGGCCTGGATGACCAGGACCCAAGAATGTCTTTTTTTTTTTAATTAATAAATTTAACAGAGTAACAAGCTCCACATGGCAAAAGAACTTTTGTTTTAACTCAGAGGTCACTGACTAGAAACTAGGAATGTGCCCAGTTGTTAGAACCCCTCTGCTGTGCCAGGAAAGATGCCAGCTACGGACAGGGACCATCAGCTCCCCTTTCCTAATTTTTTTAAAAAATATATTTTATTGATTTTTTTACAGAGAGGGAGAGAGAGGGATAGAGAGTTAGAAACATTGAGAGAGAAACATCGATCAGCTGCCTCCTGCACACTGCCCACTGGGGACGTGCCTGCAACCAAGGTACATGCCCTTGGCCGGAATCGAACCTCGGACCCTTGAGTCCGCAGGCCGACGCTCTGTCCACTGAGCCAAACCAGTGAGGGCTCTCCTTTCCTCTTGATGGAGGAGGGAACACAGCAGTGATGGCACGTGCATCCCCCCGTGATCTTACAGAGGACAAAGCCAAGTGCTGGCCCTCCTCAAGCAGACTGCTCCCCACTCACACTCTCTCCAGGAACCTCCCTCTGGAAGTTCCAGAAAGTTCCTGCTAACCAGCTTAGCAGACTTTACAAATGAGGGATGAGTAGCCCCCACTTTTGGAAAAACTAAAAAAACTAACAAACAAACAAACAAAAAAAACCGACAGCAAAGTCAGAGTTTGACCTTGGTTTTGCATTGAGAGAGATTTTTAATTAACACAACCCTGCCTGACTTCAGGCTGGGTCCGTTAATCTTTCTGTGTGTACAGAGCCTTGCAGGAAAAGCAGGCTGGGAGATGTCACCCATGCATGCACAGGCCTCGAGACGTGTTCTCCAGAGTGGATATTTATTTCACTTCCTCTCAGTGGCAGGAGGCATCCTCCATCTCTGTGGCGCCTGTTGCCAGAAATAGACAGTAACATCAGGAGCAGCCGTCTCTCCGATGTAAACCAACTCCTCACAGAGGAGGGGTGGGCAGATGCAGCCAGACCAGGGTGTCAGCGTGATCACCCCACAGTGCTAAATGGATGCCAGCTGCCGATTTGGTCTGCATTTCTTAGGCCCTTATATCTGGCTCCTGACAAGAGTAATCCAGACACTAGCAGGGGTGAGGCCTTTGGGGCCAGAAAGGAGAAAATCACTTCCCCATCACAGCCATAGTCTCACACTAGGGGGACCAGGGAGGGGAGGGGGTCATTTCAGAGGTCAGTGAGTGTTTTAGATGAGGGATGA
>PVJC01017157.1:0-32862 GCA_004026665.1 Murina feae
GGCGCTGGATGCCTTCTCAGGCGGGAGGCTCCCAAGATGGCGGAGGCCGCAGCCCTGGAGAAGCCGCACACCAGGGCTGCGTCCTCCGCCATCTTGGCTGGGCTAATTTGCATACAGCAGCTCTGATTGGCTGGTGGGCGTGGCTTACCTGTCTCGGAGAAACGGTTAATTTTAATATTTCGCTTTTATTAGTTTAGATTTTCATTGATTTCACAGAAAGGGAGAGGGAGAGAGAGAAACATCAATGATGAGAAAGAATTATCGATTGGCTGCCTCCTGCATGCCCCCTACTGGGGGTTGAGTCCACAACCCAGACATGTGCCCTGACCTGGAATCCAACTGTGACCTTCCTGGTTCATAAGTCGATGCTCAACCACTTCGCCACACCATCTGGGCACATTTAGTTTTAAATCATGCTTTGCAGTAATGTTTGGTAGCAGCTGGAGTCCAAAAGGCATTGCATTTTTATTGTCTTTTATCCATAAACATTTATCTGAGTGTATATATAATTTTTGTAGTACTAATGGAGTTCCTTTTTAGTTTCATATTTCGCTAGTTAAAAATGTTTCAAAAATAAGTTACTGTAATGAAGTCAATAATAGGGGTCTGGGTAGCATACAACCTTGAAACTAGCCTGTTGTGTAGAGGCTCGCCCTCCCATAATGTAAAAGTGGGTGCACAGCTGCTCACATGGAGCCTACATTATATGGCCTTCTCTTCTATGGTTAAATTGTAGCCAGTGGGATATAAGTGGAAATGATACAAGTGATTTCTGGATCATGCCTTAAAAGTCCTGGGGCATGATACAGATGATGTATTATAGAATTATACACCTAAAACCTGTATGATTTTATTAACCAATGTCACCCTAATAAATTTACTTAAAAGTCCGGAGCATGCATTTCTTGCCCTGTCTCCCATTTCTTCTGTGAGATGTGGAAGTAAGAGTGAGTGTTTGCAGTCATTTCAGATGCCACAATGGAAGTTGTGTGTCAAGATGGCAAAGCAGCTATGTCAGCCCTGGATTACCACCTCCACTGTAATTTGAGAGAGAGATAAACTCATATCGTGTTTAAGCTACTGTATTTTGGGTATCTTTGTTAAAGCAACTTAGTCTGTACTAAACCTAATAGAGGGATAGATGAGCTTGTGAACACAAAAGAGTTAGACTTGCCTAGGAAGGGCAAGTGGATGGAAGAGTTGGGTTCAGTTGCCCATTCTGCATAAAAGGCCTCTGGAAGGAACATCTGTACAATTCCAAAGAAAGATCCTTCTGCCCTGGCCGGTTTGGCTCGGTGGATAGAGTGCCGGCCTGTGGACTGAAAGGTCCCAGGTTTGGTTTCGGTCAAGGGCATGTGTCCTGGTTGCGTGCACATCCCCAGTGGGGCGTGTGCAGGAGGCAGCTGACCGATGTTTCTCTCTCGTCGGTGTTTCTGGCTCACTCTCTCTCTCTCTTCTCTCTGTAAAAAAATCAATAAAATATATTTAAAAAAAAAAAAAAGATTCTTCTTTGGGCAAAGATCATTGAACCTGAGTTGGCTGTTTGACCTTGGACAAATCACTTAAACTTTATCTGACCTTAAAATAAAAAGATTGAAGCCCTTGCAACTGTAGCTCAGTTCATCGAATGTTATCTCTTGCACCCAAAGGTTGCTGGTTCAATTCCTAGGTAGGGCACATGCTCAGGTTGTGGGCTCAATCCCCAGTAGGGGGCATTCAGGAGGCAGCCAATCGATGTGCTGCTCTCACACTGATGTTTCTCCTCTTCCTTTCTATCAAAATCAATAAAAAACTCTTTAAAAATGATTGAAGAAGTTGATTTTTCAAGGATCCTTTCTAGCCCTATCATTCTGTAAATGAATATCGTTCTAGAAGAGACTGGAGAGAGATGAGGATAAACCACAAACATTAAGTACCTGAATTGATCCCCCAGAGATGCATAGTAATACTGGTATGTGGATCAACAGCTGGAGCAGATGTTATGTGTGGGGTCCGAGCAGTAGAGACTGCTCTCTAATGTGTCTATTTGCAAACTGGTTAATTCTTGACTGATTTCCTTTTTGTTGAACCTTGCTAAAAGCAAGGAGTGGCAGCCAACACAAGCACATTTCGACCTTTTCTCAACGACTGCCCTCAGAGCTATAGGCTTGACAGTCTGCCTTCTAAATTAACACACCTGACACTTGGGAAGAGTCAGCAGCTTTCCAGCCTGCAATGTGTTTCTACCTCCCAATGCCATATAGAGCAAGTTTCTGTAACAAATAGGTTTTTAAAAATGCAATAGCTAAAGCAAAACGAACACTTTCCTCTCACGTAATAACCCAGAGGTAGACAGGCTAAGTCTGGGGCCTCCTAGGCAACTTTGCTTCCCTTCCTTACTGCTCTGCAATCCCTTAGGGGTCCTTGTTCTCAAGTTTAAACGGGCTCCCCATGGTCACAACTGGGTTGCAGCCTACGTGAGAGGACAAAGAGGAGGTACAGAACAAGTAGTCTCTCTTATGAATGGACCTGGCTGGTATCTTTTTTAAAATATCTTTTATTGCTTACTTACAGAGAGGAAGGGAGAGTGATAGTTAGAAACATGGATGAGAGAGAAACACCTGTCAGCTGCCTCCTGCACACCCTCCACTGGGGATGTGGCCTTGACCCGAATTGAACCTGGGACCTTACAGTCCGCAGACCAACACTCTATCCACTGAGCCAAACCGGCTAGGGTCTGGCTGGTATCTTTGTGGTATAAAACTTACCTAACTTTAACTAACGTCTTTGTGGAACGAAAATAGTAAAAGATTTGCAGAGTCACAGGGGATACAATTGGGAAAAACTGTGCAGTTAGCCACTTCATCATCAGGTCTCATTGTAGTAATCACTCAGTTGGGTACGGTTTTACGTTCTCTGTCCTTCATGACTGTGACATTTAGTTCTGGGTTCTCAGAACAGACACATTCCAAGTGGAAATTTAAAATGTGGTGTGTAGTATTGACCCTACGAGACTGGGCTTTATACACCTTACGAGGTTCCCAGTGGCAATCTTCACGATAGCATACACATGCTGAACAAAAATTAAATTTGTAACTCAGAGCTATTTACATCTTTCTCCCAAAAGATGCCTCCTGATAAAGACAATTTCGTGTCCCTCGGATCATACAGTGTTGCCTCTCCCTAACCTCAGCAGCGACACGGAAGGGACCTGCACCGAAAACCACTTGATCCACCCTTTGTTCGAGTTGGTTTTTCTCTCCCTCATGGCCCTTTTCTTGTGGACTCAGAGCTGGTCACCTAGGATCGGGTCGGCCGACCTGGTTGCTAAGAGACAAGACGCTGGGAGGGTGGGGACGCTGCACTGCGACAAGCCCGGGCGTGAACGCTGAGCGGGGGCAGGGGAAGACCCGCCGGGCGCTGCGGGCCCTGCTGCAGCCGCCGTTCGGCTTCCTCCCGCCCCACGGGAGCTCGTCGCTCATTGGCTCCGCCGCTGCGGCGCTGGCCCGCGATTGGCCGGGCGGCGTGGGGCGGTGCTCCCCCGCCCCCGGGCGCTGGTCCCCGGTCGCTCCCACGCGGGCGGGGCGGCGTGTGAAGGCTCGTGTGAGGGCTGCGGCCCGGGCTGCAGGCCGGGTCGCGGGAGCTTATGGCCGGAGCGCGGGCAGAGCCGGCCGCCGCAGGGGACGGAGGTGCAGCGAGGGCCGCCCGGCCCTGTGGAGGTGAGCCAGGCGCCGAGGGGCTCGGGGGCCGGCCGGGGCGGGGAATGCGGCGAGGGGCGGCGCAGCCAGCGCGTTCCCGCCGCGGCCTCCCTCCCTGGCGACACGGCCGGGGTCCCGCTCCCCCAAACGCCCGCGAACGCCCCCAGCGCCGCCTGCAGCCCCGCCCACAGCCCCGGAGCCCCTCCACCCGCCCCGCCCGCGCACCAGCCCCGAGCCAGCTCTGCCCGCCGCCGGCCGCCCAGCCCCCGCCTCGCCCCTCTGCCCGCGCCTTTGTGCGCCCGCCCTTCCCCCAACCCCGGGGTTTGGGGGGAACCGGAGCCGGAGGCGCCGCGAGGCACCCCCTGGCTGGAGGCTTGCTGGGCTCTGCCCTGTCCATCCTGCGTACCGATGGGCTTGTCCTCTCCCCTTCCCGTCCAAAGCCAGCTGGCTCCGTCCTCGTCTGCGGGCTGGACGCGGCGCCGGCTCCCCGCGCGCGGATGACTCAGGGTTACTCCCGCCCCGGCGCCCTGAAGCCGGGCCTGCCCCATCCTACCGCTGCTCATCCTACCGCTGCTCATCCTACCGCTGCTCAGGGGCAGTGGTCATCCTACCGCTGCTCATCCTACCGCTGCTCAGGGGCAGTGGTCACTCTCTGTAGGAGCCTTTTCAGTTTCAAAAAGGAAAAAAAAAAACATCAGGTGCCAGTCGTGGACCGCTGTTGGCCTTAATTGATTAGGTTCCCTTTGGATACATTTAAGTAAACCGGGCTTGTGTGAAACGGGGAGAGGACATGAATCGCATGCTTAAAGCGTGTTGGGTATTAAACGAGTAGATTTTTTATTTCCGGTAAGTCACACGTTTCTACTTAAACATTAACTTTTAAGATATATTTTGTCATGAATGAAAGTAGAGTTAGTATAATTTGAGCTTCAAACTTTTTGTCACAGTTTTTTGATAAGTCTTTACCCCCCTCCCCCCAGGATGGGATGCACTGTGACAGCTCTTGTGTTACCCATCAAATATTAAGTACCCTTTCCTGCTTACATTCAGACTCTAAGGGGTGCTTTTCCTTTTTTTTTTCTTTTTTAAAAAATATATTTTATTGATTTTTTGCAGAGAGGAAGGAAGAGGGATAGAGAGTTAGAAACATCGATCAGCTGCCTCCTACTCACCCCCCACTGGGGATGTGCCAGCAACCAAGGTACATGCCCTTGACTGGAATTGAACCTGGGACCCTTCAGTCCGCAGGGGGACACTCTATCCACCGAACCAAACTGGTTAGGGCTAAGGGGTGCTTTCTTGAACATTCATTTAACTGGAATTAGCACTGGGTGCTCTTCCCTTGTTTGATGTGATTCAGTTGTGTAAAGAAAATGTCAACAGAAAAAAAATTTTCACCTCTAAATGATTTATTCTTAAACGTGTATATTATGAGTATCATATCTGAACTATACATACACGTTTTTAAGTATTTAGTCCGGACTGTATTTTTGATTAGCTAGCAGGTGCCTACACATTGTCGGACTCCATAAGTATTTTAGGAATTTTAAGTAAATGTTTTTGAAGTGGAAGAAAGAAGTACCCCTGTTCCTTGCCCTGAATTCTGTTTTAGACTGAGACCCAAACAAATTATACAAAACTACCCCATGCCCTAACATACATCTCAAATTGTGTAGTGTGAAAAGTGATGATGTGCCAGGTACACAGGTGGAGGACAATGAAGTTCTGGAAAATCTATTTTTATTTGGGCTCAAGGCAGTGATTTACAGTTATTAAAATAATTCTTAGAAATTTTTAATGCCAATAATGGCCAAAATAGGAGGAAGA
Source organism: Murina feae (assembly GCA_004026665.1). NCBI lineage: Eukaryota > Metazoa > Chordata > Mammalia > Chiroptera > Vespertilionidae > Murina > Murina feae. Next base: position 5,505 of record PVJC01017157.1, read on the forward strand.
AAAAGATAATAGTGTTGACACGTTATTTACTGAGCACGTTTTGTATGCCAGATAGTGTGCTGGATGCTTTATATATTACTATTGAATCCTCACAGTGACGCCAAAGGTAGGTATTATTTTCTTATAGCTGAGACTATTGAAAGTGGTAAAAACTGGATAAGAATCTAGATCTGACTTTTTGCTCATTTTGTCAAAAGGGTACTTCATTGAAAAGTTATTGTCTCTTATCTGCCACATTTATCTTTATGAATTTGTTTAATCTGGGGATCTCTGGAATGGTAATGTCACTACTACAAACATTACATAGTCCTTACTGTGTACCAGATAGCTCTGTCCCTATGTCCTCAAAAGTATGTGGGCTAGCCACTATTTTTTTGTTTGTTTTACAATGAAGAAATTGAGGCACAGAGATAAGTAATCCGAACCATATAATACCTTAAGTGTTTCTTTTTAATGCTCAGGTAGATACATGTAGGATAACTTTAGGTCTACCACCTGATGTCTTCTATCAGTGTTTTATGGAAACAGTTACATAGTCCTAATCATAGTTAACCCTTACTGAGAGCTTCTACATTCCAACTCCCCATTCCAACATTAAAACATCTCACGTAATCCTCAGCTCAATACTAGCAGGTAGATACTCTCATTCGTGAGGCGCTTTCGTTGTTTTCAAAGTGCTTTCACAAAATAACCCCTTTGATTCTCTCTATGATGTCAGTCAGAGGAATTATCTTTTTTAAAAAATACCTTTTATTGATTTTTTTTACAGAAAGGATGGGAGAGGGATAGTTAGTTAGAAACATTGATGAGAGAGAAACATCGATCAGCTGCCTCCTGCACACCCCCTACTGGGGATGTGCCCACAACCAAGGTACATGCCCTTGACCGGAATCAAACCTGGGACCCTTCAGTCTGCAGGCCCACACTCTATCCACCGAGCCAAACCAGTTAGAGCGGTATTATCGTCAATTAGTCTAACTACTGAAGTTCAGATCACTTGCCTTGACTAGCATGTATGGAGTTAATACTTGAAGCAGAGCTATGGACTCCTGGGTGCACTGCTTTTGGCACTGTACTGGTCTGTCAGGGGGTTCTTGCTTTGTATACTTCATGCACTAAAATAAATGATGTTTTCCATAGTAACAGCTTCTCTTTGGTGATTACATTCCCAACCCAGAATTCATCGTCAGTTGAATCATAGATATGACTAGCCATAAACCTTTGTCTTTTTTTCATATGTAAGTTTATATTCTAACTTCAGATAGAATGTCTGACCCATAGCAAGGGCTCAGCATGTGTCTGAATAAGATGTCTCACACACATTGATACCCCCCAAAAAAAGTTTTTTAAAATTATTTTTTAAATCTTGGCTCTCTTGAAGTATAATTGCCAGAAATACTTAAACTTCTCTAAGTTTAAATGTTATAGCTTCATTTTTGTTGTAATACCACAGCCTTCCCCCTCCCCTACCTCACAAGCAGAAGCTTTCAGAATTCTTTCTTTGAATTATAACTGACTTCAAAATTAGACTCTGTCTTTCTCCACCCTAAGTCATAATTCCCAGTCTGCTGTCTCCCTGTGATATACTGCTTGTATATAATGGAAACAACATGGATGTGAGAGTCAGTTTTACCTTGCTCTGCCTCTTATTCTGTGGCCCTGTACTTCTCTGAACCTATTTCTTCATCTTGTAAAAGAAGAGCACCTTTCTTATAGGGGTGTGGTGAAATTTTATTGAAATAACAGTTCTACCATTCTAGGAAGTACTCAGTAAATAATAGCTATTATGTGTCCCTCCTCTGTCCCTCTGGCTCCCCTCTGCTTTAGCTCTCAGAAAATTATATTAAAAAGATTCGTTTGTCTGCTAATACCCCTCACTAAACCATAAACTCCTTGAGGACCAAGACCATGCCATATTTATTTTTTGTATCCCTGATGCTTGGCACATAGTTGGGACTCACTGAGTGAATGTTTATTGAACTACATTCATTTGGAAAGCCATCTGGAGCCTTTTTTCTTGGTGATTCTATCACCTGAAGATTTTGGACACTCTTGGTCACTGGACATGTTATTCAAGGGCTCCTATATTGAAATCGGGGATGTGATATGTGGAGAGTCAGGTGAAGAAGCAAGGGAAGCCTGCACTCTGCTCAGTGCGTGCATGTGTGTGTGTGTGTGTGTGTGTGTGGAGGTGTCTTGGCTTTTTATATATGAGTGTCAGGGTGTGTATTTAAGGATTAAACCTTATCGGGCCGGTTGTTCCATTGCTTCTGAAGACAAGGAAGAAAAGAACTTTCCCCCCAAAAAAGTTGTTTAGAACATATAAAAACACTAATTGTAGTTGATGATTAATGCCATTAATACTTTTGCATCATACTTTTAATCACATATTTATCTATCTGTCCATCCTTCTACCAAGTCATAATGTCAAAATGCTGTTATATTTCTTTCAAGAGTTTGAGCTATATACTTTGTGTTTATTTTAGGTCAGCTTTACTTTATATAGTAGCAGATAATTTTTAGGAATTAATTATATCTGGTTTTGTAAAGGTCCACTTGCTCCAGTTCGTTTACAGCTCAGGAGGAGGACTTACTGCTACTGCTAGAGATAAGGAAATAGTCATGCTCTAGCCAAAACTTATGAGTCTGTATCTTGTGTTGAGAAATAGAGCAACAAACTTTGTGCATCACCTTTTTGCGGTTTTTGTGAATAAAAGCTTGCTTCTGCGTCTGGTCGGGGCTGCAGTGTCAGTCCTCACTTCGGTGGGGGGCTGGCGCTGCAGCCAGCTGGCCAGCTCAATAAATCCTCTCTTGCTGCTTAAGACCTAATTGGAGTCGGTGGTCTTATTCTCGCAAATGTTGGTCCACAACAATTTAGAATGTTCTGAAAACATTTTCATATCGAATGCAAATAAATCTGCTTTCTCTGTCTCTAGTTCCAAAAGATGAGTCGTGGATATTCAGAAAACAACAATTTTCTGAACAGTAACAGTCAAATGGTGTTGGACATGCTCCTTTATCCATTAATCGGAATCCATCAGACTATCAACTGGGAAGCTGTGGCAAGGCTTGTTCCTGGATTAACACCAAAAGAGGTAAATAACAGTTTCCACAGATATCTTCTGAAAAAAAGATCAGGAAAAAATGATCAATTTCAAGGAACGACTAAAAAAATAATTATAGAAAAGTATTTTTCAATAGTAGACAAGAATATATTTTCTTATTTTAAAACTCCCAGCCAGTTGGTGTGGCTCAGTGGTTGAGCATTGATCCATGAACCAAGAGGTCACTGGTTCTATTCCAGGTCAGGGCACGGGCCCAGGTTGTGGGCTCGATCCCCAGTAGTGGTGTGTAGGAGGCAGCCGATCAATTTTCTCTCTCATCAATGTTTCCATCTCTCTATCCCTCTCCCTTCCTCTCTCTCTAAAAATAAATAAAAGCATAATTAAGGGGAAAAAAAGAAAAAAAAAAACCCTCCCAGACCTGCAGTTTCTTCCTTTGATATTATCACAGTGCTCAAAAAGGTTTGAGGAACTGAAGAGCAGTGGAAGCTCACCTGTTGATAACCGGTATAGTCCCCTGATGGCTGGAGAGAGTCCTGTTGAAACTTTAGCCACGTATATCAAATCCTCACTTCTTGACACACACGGAGAATTTCAGGGGGCTTCTGTCGATCAGGATGCAGTTTCCAAAACAGGTAAGGTTTTAAAACAAAATGCAGTGTTTGTCCTTACTATACAATTCTGAAAATTATTATGTATTCCAATCATCTTTTCTTTATTTATGTAAAAGTTCATACAAACATTAATTGAAAAATTAATTGAAAATTTTAGAAATTTTTCCTTTTCTATATTTGAGAAAAGTTTAAATGTTAATATACAGGTCAAATATTATTACCAAAAAAAATTTCTTTACCAAAATTTACTACTCCAAGTTATGTCATAAATATTAAAGGGATTTGATGTAAGGTTTTTTCCCGCTCCCTCAGGGAATTTGCTTGTCTCTTGTGTTATCTTTTTTACAGCTACCTATCCTTTCCTGCAGTCAATGATAGTTTCAAATGACACAGTGGCAGGATGGAAGAGATGTTTTTCTGCAATTCCTTTGGAAATAGTAAATAGTGTAGTGAATTATTTTAATCTCAGCAACAGCAATCAGAGTATTGATCTGAAAATTTACTTCAGGAAGGGAAATTTATATTGTTGGCTTTTGAGCATTTGGTCCTGTTTGTACACACCATATCAGTATTTTTTAAATCTCCAGTGTAACATTCGCAATTTGTTATCCCTTTTTTGGACTGTTTCTTGCATAAATCTTGGGAATCCTAAGGGAAATGCCACCTTTAACTATGTTTGGAAGCCATGCATTTACAGTATAACGATTCAGTAACTAAAAAATCCATTCTGAGCTGGAAATGCTAACTTACCCCCTTTGTTTTTGTATGTGTTTGTTTCTGTATTTAAGGAAGACATAGTACAGCTTCCACAAGGAATTGTTCTTCAGAAAGTGAAAATTGTACTACTCGTAATGGTGGAGAAAGGACTGAAGAATTTGAAGGGTAGGAGGCTGGTTCTTTGCTAGATAAGTTTAATATGAGTGTCAACTTTAAATTATAAAATACATGACCGGTGATTATATACATCAGGTTCCATAATTTAGGAAATATCACAATTGCTGAAACAGTTGAAATTAGTTCATGTGTTGAACTATGTATAATTGCTTGATAGCTAAACATATGCTTATTTGTGTTGTTTATAAATTGGACTAGTTTTTCATTTTAAAAATTTATTTTCATTTTGTAACTATTATAAATAACACCTATTAACCTAAAACTTCGAAAAGTAAATTTTAAATCTAAAGGAAAAGTCGGTCATTAATTCTCCAGTTTTATTAAAGAAACTGGGTATGTGTTTTAGAATGATGTATTTGAATATAATTATTCATGACGGAAACATTTAGAGATTAGAACATATCTTTCAATATGTTACAAGTTATTTTTAAATCTCCCTTTTTTTTTTTCCTTTTATTGATTGTAGAGAGAGGAAGGGAGAGAGAGCAAGAGAGAGAGCGAGCGAGAGTGAGAGGGGGAGAGAGAGAAAGACCCATGTGGAAGGGAAACATCGATGGGTTGCCCAAGCAGACCGGGGGTCAAACCTGCAGCCTGGGCGTGCGCCCTCACCTGGAATCAAACCTTCCACCTCTGGTGTGCACAGTGCTCCAGCCAACTGAACCACTCCAGCCAGGGCTGTATTGCAAGTCTTGGCGCTTTTGTATTGTTTTGTATATTTTACACACAGTCAACTGCACATATTTTAAGTATTATTCACTCTGATGAGTTCTAACAAATGGGCTCACCATGTAACCATGACCCAAATGAAGATACAGAATATTTTCATTGTCTCTAAAAGTTCTTTTGTGTATTTTCAGATTAGATAGTTCTTTTTATAACAGTTTTATTACTATATAAATCACATACTATAACATTTACCCTTTTGAAAACATCTTGGAGATAGATGGCAGTGATAATTGCAACGATGTGAATGTACTTAATGCCACTGACCTGTACTGTTAAAAAGACAAATGTTATGTATATTTTGCCACAATAAAATAAAATCACCCTTTAAAAGTGATTTTTAGTTTATTTACATATAATTTTTACGTAGTTTTTTTTAACTGATATGTTCATGTCACAAAAATTTTATCAGATAATTTTTTTACATGGAATTATCTAATATTTCAGATAGTGGTCCAAAAAGCCACAGAAATTTTATGCTTCATTATACCAGCCGTTATCTGTTTATATGTTGACCATAATTTATTTGCAAGAACAATTTTCAGAGAGTTATTTCAATTCTTTTGACTTGGACAAGAGTGTTGATTAATAACCCTTTTTCTGGTAGTCCAATTTTATTTCAAATGCAATTATTTACTTATTTATTTTTTATTTTTCAATTACAGTTGACATTCAGTAACATTTTATATTTGTTTGAGGTGTAGAGCATAGTGGTAATTTTTTATGTTTAAAAATTTATGGAGTTCCACTAAACACACATCCAGTTCATATCGTAGGACAGTGTATCTCTTCTTATTTAATCTCTTCCTTTTGTAATGACATGAAGGCAGTTGTGGATCACACTGATGTTTCTTTTTGAGGTAATATACTTTTCAAGGGATAATAAATTAAGGAGTATATAATTTTCAAAGCAATCATGCTAATATATCATCTAAACTTATTCTCAAATTATTAAAAAATATGTAAATAAGCACATTGTAGTCTTAAGAATTCTTTTAACTATATTTACTAATTTATATTTATTGAATGCCTGACACACTTTTTAAAAAAAAACTTTTTATTGTTATTGTTTTTAAATATATTTTTATTGATTTCAGAGTGAAAGACACAGAGAGAAACATCAATGATGAAAATCATTGATCGGATGCCTCCTACGCACCACACTCCCCACTGGGGATCCAGCCCACAACCTGGGCTTGTGTCCTGACTGGGAATAAAATTGTGACCTCCTGGTTCATGAGTTGACACTCAACCACAGATCCACACCAACCAAGCCTGACAAACTTTCTTGCTGTTAAAAATAAGTTACTATACTAATTTTGGGGGTTTTTTAGTGAATTTTTTAGTGAATAGTTTTAACTGTTTTTCTACTTATTACTAGTAAGGAAATTTTAATATTTAGCTTTATCTCCTTCCAAGACCCATAGCCATGTAAAAGTACTGTTTTATGTTCATCACAAGAATTAGAATGTATTACTTAATTTTTCTTCATTAATTGGAACTGTTTTTTAAATTTTTATAATTTACTTATTCCTTGAAAATAATAAATTTAAAACCTGTAAATTATGAGTCCCATAGTAAAAAATATTTTTATTTGTCTAATTAATATGAGTTGTTTAACTAAAATTATTCATAATCTCAGATATGGATAAGATAAAACTAATTTGTGGTCAAATCTTCAAACACATCTTGTTCTCATACTTCTAATAAATGTTATTGTTCTTGACTCCTCTTCTGAAATTCTAATAATTTTATTTCTGTGTAACATTTTTTATGAAGGCCAAATATGGTGATCCATGTATGTGATGAAGCGAAAAATTTGAAAGAAGATTTTATTTGCTCACGAGACCTTTTGATATCAGAAATGAAGTACTTTGCTGAATATTTATCTATGGATGCCCAGCGCTGGGAAGAGGTGGACATTTCAGTTCACTGTGATGTTCAAATTTTCAACTGGTTGATAAAATATGTTAAAAGGAACACGAAGGAGAATAAAGGTGGTGAGATGCCCACTTTAGGTAAAACAATCTATGACTTACTTTGTAGTTAAGTTTGTGTCACCTGGTAGTTGCTTCAGGCCAAACATGAAATGTGGATAATTGCTTGAACATTAGCATCTATACTCAAATTAGTAATTGCCCTTTAGAAAACATACCTCATATGTTTTAGTAAATTATAATGAACTAGAGGTGCAGTGCACAAAATTTGTGTACTCAGGGGGATCCTTCAGCCCGGCCTGTGCCCTCTCTGGGTCCTGGAGCCCTGGGGGGTTGTCCAACTGATGGCTTAGCGCTGCTATGGAGGCAGGAGAGGCTCCCACCACCTCCGCTGCACTCACCAGCAGTGAGCCCAGCTTCTGGCTGAGGGGCACTCCCCCTGTGGGAGTGCACTGACCACCAGGGGGCGGCTCCTACATTGAATGTCTGCCCCGTGGTGGTCAATATGTCTCATAGCAACCAGTGGTTCTGTTTGGTTGATTTGCTTATTAGCCTTTTATTATTTAGGAGGATGTATGGCAAATATACAGATCTCTACATCAGCAGTCCCCACTGTATGGTACATGGACCACTAGAGTCCTAGAGGATCCTTATAGAGGATCCAGGAGGTCAAGACAATTTGCATAAATAAAACCAAGATGTTATTTGTCTTTATGTGTTGACATTTGTCCAGGTGGTGCAGATGTAAAACTGTTGCAGCTTTAGCATATGTCAAGGCCAGTGCAACAAACTGTACTAGTGGTCTCTGTATTCTTCAGCATCATGAACTCACAGTTAAAAGGAAAAAAAAAATCCAGGTTCACTTAAGAATGCCCTTGATGAAGTGGTAAAAGTTACTAATTTTATTAAGTTTTGAGCCTTGAGTATACATCTTTGTAATATTCTGTGAGATGACACGGGAAGTGTACTTCTGCCACACACCAAAGTATGATGGTTGTCTTGAGGAAAAGCCCTTGTGCAGTTGTTTGAGTTGCAATCTAACCTAGTTGCTTTTTTGAAAAATTGACTGAAAACTGCGTTTACTTGAGAGAATGACTGACAAATTATGGTTACTCAGATTTAGGCATTTGGCAAATACTGTCTTGGAAATAAATTAAGCCCTAGCTGGTTTGGCTCAGTGGATAGAGCATCGGCCTGCAGACTGAAGGGTCCTGGGTTCAATTCCAGCCAAGGGCATGTACCTCTGTTGCAAGCTCCTTCCCAGACCAGGCCCTGGTCAGGGCTTGAACAAGAGGCAACCAATCGATGTGTTTCTCTCACATCCTTGTTTCTCTCTGTCTTTCTCTCCCTTTTCCACTCTTCCTAAACAAAAAAATAAATGGAAAAATATCCTTGGGTAAAGATTAACAACAACAACAACAACAACAAAAACACCAAAAAAAGAAAAAGAAAATTAATTAAATGAGCTGGTCAATGAAAAGGAAACAACTGCTAGTATTTGTTGCCAATGATAAAATTCAAGCTTTCAAGTGAGAAAGTTTGGAAAACTTTTATGTGCTTGACAACTTCTTAATATTTGAAGACTTTCTGATGAGACTTGTAGTCACATTAACAAATGTGATTTTTTAATGTATTGTACAATGAAATGGTTCAACATTTGGAAGAGCTACATAACTCCATGAACCAATATTTTTCTTGGCTAGTACATGATGTTAAAAATTGTGCATGGAGTTAAAGATTCAAAGCACAAGACAAATTAGTGGATTTTAAGGTAATAGAATAGAAAAGTTCATTGATAGGATTTCAGATCCCATTGCAACTAACCTTAAGAAAGTACCATTTGTCAAGTTTTGATATAACATCAAAAAAGATTACCCATTGCCCTGACTGGTTTGGCTTGGTGGATAGAGCGTCGGCCTGCAGACCGAAGAGTCCCAGGTTCGATTCCGGTCAAGGGCATGTACCTTGGTTGCAGGCACATCCCCAGTAGGGGTTATGCAGGAGGCAGCTGGTCCATTTTTCTCTCTCATAAATGTTTCTAACTCTCTATCCCTCTCCCTTCCTCTCTGTAAAAATAAAGAAAATATATTTAAAGAAAAAAAAAGATTACCCATATATTGAATGTAGAACCAGATATGAGAATCCATCTGATTTCTATTAAGTGAGACATTGAAGAAATTGCAAAATATGTCAATGTTATTCTCACTAGTTTTTTTTCATTTTGGAAGATATACTAGTTATTTTTCATAAAAAATATGTGAATATGTAATGAGTTTATTTTTTAAAGTAAATTAATACATTTTTTTCTGTTTTAATCTTTAATATGGTAAATACTCATAACTCATATAAACAAAAGCTCTTTAGGGGTTTGTTTTTCAGATTACAAAGGGATCTTGAGAGCAAAAGTTTGAGAACCACTATTCTAGATGATAAGAATAATAATTACTAAGTAATCTTCCATTGGGCATAGTTTTATATAGGAAATCTCACTAGTGGTTTAAGAAAGTCTTCCTGTGCACTAAAATTGCTATTTACAGCAGTATCAAAATATTTCTTTAAAAAAATAGACCTTTTTATTGATTTTAGAGAGGAAGGGAAAGGGAGAGAGAGACAGAAACATCAATGATGAGAGAAAATCATTGCTCGGCCACCTCTTGCACACCCCCTCTGGGGATCATGGTAGCAATCCAGGCATGTGCCCTGACCCGGGAATTAAACTGTGACTTCCGAGTTCATATGTCATGCTCAACTACTGGCCAGCACCAAAATATTTCTAACCTCTTACTAGTAAATGAATCTCTACTGACAGTATAAAAGTTTTCTGAAGTTTATAATTTCTATTTTAATGACCAAATTTAATGGAAAACGTTTCTAGTGATCCTTAAAAATTACAAGATTGCTAAATAAAAAATTTCCGCCAATCAGAGTCCAGAGTTACTAGACCATGCAGATGATATGTATGTGTGAAATAAAAATCAAAATATGTAGAGAGAAAAAAAGCTATTGTTTGATCCAGCATATTTATGTGGATGGTGATGGTAAAAGTAGAGCAAAACTAGTCACTGTAATCTTTGACCTTAAAAAATGATTAAGAAATGTAAACTTTTACACACATAATCTTTATTCTGATCTGGAAAACTACCAAAATGCTTAATTAAATCTCTGATACTCTAGACAATGGGTCCTAACTGGAATGGATCCTATTATAATTTCCTGAGGGACCCTTTCACCAGCTCCTTCCTCCCTTCATTTTTATCTGAGAATCTTTCATCTAGAGTTGATATTTAAAAAAAGATAGGGGTTACTTCTTTTAATCACTGTTTGTGTAGTTCTTTAGTTGGATTGTCTTAGTGCTATAATGATAAAAATCAGATTTTTCTTTTTCTTAACTATACTTCATAGGAGATGACTTAGGTTTACTGAAACAGTAGCATCAGCTGGCATCCCTCTCTCCCTGTCTCCATTCAGTCTGCCTTTAGGAAGGAACCTTAGCATTTCTGCAGAAGTAAATTTTGTATTGTTTTTCAGAATCTTTTTCATTAAGTACTTGTTCTTACAAAGCGTTGAACTGCTTTTTTTATTATTTTTTAGAAATATATTTTATTGATGTTTTACAGAGAGGAAGGGAGAGGGATAGAGAGCTAGAAACATCGATGAGAGAGAAACATGGATCAGCTGCCTCTTGCACACCCGCCACTGGGATGTGCCGGCAACCAAGGCACATGCCCTTGACCGGAATCGAACCTGGGACCCTTCAGTCCACAGGCCAATGCTCTATCCACTGAGCCAAACCAGTTAGGGCTGCTTTTTTTAATTTTTAAATATATTTTTATTGATTTTAGAGAGGAAGAGAAAGAAATAGAAACATCAATAATGAGAGAAAGCACTGATCAGCTGCCTTCTGCACGCCCCCTCCCGGGGATCAAGCCTGCAACCCAGGCATGTGCCCTTGGCCAGAATCAAACCTGGGACCCTTCAGTCCACAGGCCGATGCTCTATCCACTGAGCCAAACCAGCTAAGGCTGAACTGCTTTTTATGAATAAGAGCTCTCAATCATTTAAAAATTTTTCTCATTGATTTTTGTGTGATGAGTTATATTCTCAATATTAATTATCTTTTCCCCTGCTTTAGTTAAGGAGAAATTCATATATATTGTATCTTTAACTGGAGTTCTCTTACTTGATATGCTTCTAATTCCAGGGCAAATTTACTCTGCATTTTCTTTATACCCTAAGTTTGAATATTGCATTTTCTTTCTTTCACCTATGTAAGCCATAGTAAGATCATCTTAAATTGTTCTTATTAGAGTATCATCCTCTTTTAAGGTGAGAAGGAGCCTTTTCTCAGGAATTTGAGGTAAAAATAAAAAGGAGAATTTAAATGTTTGTTTTTGTTTTTTTTAAGAGCCAGGAAATGTCATTTCAATTCTTATATCTTCAGAGTTTTTGAAAATGGATTCATTGGTGAGTATTAATAAAAGAGCTAGGCTCTTCTGTTCACCCATGCTTGATTTAATATTTGATTTTTCTTTCAAGTTAGAAAATTCTAAGGCATCTTTCTGAAGTAATTATTAATTCAAGAGTGTGATTCCATTAGAATAAACTGCTCGTGTTTGAAGGTATTTTGTTCTGTTGTGAAAGGGGTTAAGGCTGTTATATATCATTTGTATATGATGCCTGTAAAGGAAGAAATTTATCCTCAAGGAATAGCTCTCTGTTGTACTAGATGAAACAAAACAGAATTAACTTGACCCTAACAGAGAGCTTGCTCTAAAATCAAGTTAAATGAAAATTAATTGGAATATATTTGTTTCACTATTTAAGTAATTTCTTTAAGCATGTTTTGCTAATTCGTGTCTTTCCTTTATAGTTCAGCAAATTAAGGACCAATACCTAACTATTAAATAATAAAATTTGTATTGTGTAAATCAGATGCTCATTCATCCTATTGTTTAAGAGTAGTTGATGAAACATAAAAGCATATGTCCATAAACATACCAAGTTTTAACATGAAATATATTTGTGTTTTTTCTTGTTAATGAATTTATCGTTCAAATGTTTTCATATATTCTCAGGGTTTTCCTTTAAGTAGATGTTTGCTTTCAATCCCCAAGAAGATTACCAAGGGCAGAACACTCCTTTGCTGTGCTGCCAGATGTGAAATTTGTTTGTTTGTTTGATTGATTGGGGTTTTACTAGTTTACTATGTTCTTTTTATTCCTTAGTCCTCCCCTAGTCAGTTGTTGGTATTAATTGCTTCAAGAAAAGGTTTCAGGGGGAAAATAAAACAGAAATTAAAAGAATCCTTAACATTTGAATTCTGAAATCTAAGCCCTAAAGGATATTTTTCTGCCATAAGCAAAGTATTTTGAAGAATACATGATTAGCCGATGCTAGTTTTCCCCGAAACCCAAGTCCACCTCAAAAAGTAAATTTTCATAAATGATTTAATATGAAAAAAAGTAAATAAATATACCTCAGGTTGGAGAAAGAGGAAGAGAGCAAGCACAACACAACTGAGAAAACCCTGAATTGACTGAAATTATGTTTCTGCTACTCAGAGAAATGGAAACTTAAAATTGTTATTTATGTTCAATGATAAGAAGTCACAGATCCTATATACTTGAGTTTGTGGACTAAGATGTATACCTGCCACAGCTATGAAAGATGCTCATTGCATTACTTTTTAAAATATTTTGAGAGGGTGAAAAATGATTGTTCTAGCTATGGATGTATGTTTGTACAAATTTGACCTGCTGGACCCCTTTGGAACAGTGTAGATAGCCCAAATAAGCAAAACCCAGAGCGTAGGTAGCAATACATGGATAAGTCTTTTAATGAATCTTACCTTTGAAAGGTATTGATATTATATTTTCCTTTATGCTGCTATTTTCAACATTCATTTTTTATTCTATGTCTTTTAGGTTGAACAATGTATTGAGTATTGCCACAAAAATATGAATGCCATAGTAGCTACACCATGCAACATGAACTGTATTAATGTAAATCTTATTACACGGATAGCTGATCTGTTCACACACAATGAGGTTGATGACTTAAAAGACAAGAAAGATAAGTTTAGGAGGTAATTTTTAATTTTACTATTATTTTTTAATATATTTTTATTGATTTCAGAGAGGAAGGTAGAGAGAGAGATCGAAACATCAATGATGAGAGAGAATCATTGATTGGCTGCCTTCTGAACACTCCCCACGGGGACTGAACCTGCAACCTGGGCATGTGCTCTTGGCCAGAATCAAACCTGGGACCCTTCAGTCCATAGACCAACACTCTATCCACTGAGCCAAACCAGCTAGGGCTAATTTTTAATTTTAAATCTGATGTTCCTATTAGAAAAAAATATATTATTTCTATTTCATTTTAGTAAAATAGTCTGTTTTTAGATTACACTTAAAAATATATTTCCATTTTATTTTAAATGAAGTAAAATTTATCCAGAGCTGATTGCCCAAGATAAATATTAGTAATTAAATTAGTTATTTTGTATAACATATATGTGAGCTTACTGTGGCAGTGAATTATGTAGTTATTAAGACTGACCTTAGTATAAAGGGGAAGAATGGTGTGAGAAGGGATCAGCAGTAGTCATTGGCAGCAGAGGAGTGGCATTATCTGATTTGTTAAAAGATCATTTTGGTTTCCATGTGGCGAATGGACTATAAGGATATAAGAAGCAAGGAGACCTACTAGGAAGTGAATGCAGCAGTCTGGTGAGAGAGGAGAGTGCTTGGACTAGAGTGGAAGCAATGGAGCTGGAAGGAGATAGTTGTATTCAGAGTAGGTCATTAGACAGATTTGGCAGATTTTTCGTATGGAATGACGTAAGAAGAAAGAGTATTGTAGAGTAATTACTAGGCTTTAAGGATGAGCAGCCCAATGGATGGTGCTGTCATCCACAGAGCGGAAAGACAGAAGTGAAGGGAATCAAGAAACGGGTTTAGGTCACGTTAAGATTATTTAATGGCCCAAAAGTATATATTTAATATATTTTTAGACATCAGTTAGGATGGCAAGTAGGTAGTTGGATATCTGAAGTTCAGGTCAGAGGTCAGGGCTTAAAATAGAAATATAAGCATAGATGAGGTTTTGAAACCATGAAACTGCATGAGTTTTCCTAGCAAACTTTTCTCCACTGATTTGCAGTGGCACCTTTATTATAAATCAGGTGAATATACGTGTGTGTGTGTGTGTGTGTGTGTGTGTGTGTGTGAATTTTGTTTCTGAATTCTGCATTTTCTATTGATTTCTTTGTGGATACATATATCAGAGGTACATTGTCTTAATTGTAGTAGCGTTATAATATTCTTTGTTATCTAAATTCTCCAACTATGCCTTTCTTCAAGATTAATGCTTTAACCATTTTAGGTCCCTTGCATTTCCATACAAATTTTATAATCATCTAGCCAGTTTTGCTCAGTGGATAGAGCATCAGCCAGTGGACTAGAGGATCCCAGGTTCGATTCCGACCAAGTGTACATGCCTGGTTTGCAGGCTCCATCTTCCCACTAGTGGGCGTACAGGAGGCAGTCAATCAATGATTCTCTCTCATCATCGATGTTTCTATCTCTCACCCTTCTTCTCTGAAATCAATAAAAAATATATTTTTAAAAAAGAATTTTATAATTAGCCTGTCCATTTACCTCCCCCCCCCCTCTCTCTCACATACACACACACACACACGCTAGAATAATTTGGGGTTAATATTGAGCCTGTAGATTTGTGAAGATTTGACATCTTAATATTGAGTTATTCAGTCCATGAACATGGTATAAACCCCCATTTATGGTAGCAATGTTTTATAATTTTCAGTGGAAAGATCCTTTTCATTTTTTATTAAATTTATTCTTGGGTATTTAATTTTGGGGTGCTGTTGTAAGTGCTATCTTTATTTAATTTTCTAATTGTTAGCATGAGAATATTAATAAAAGACTATCTAAAATTTAGTTAGAGGCCCAACAGAGGAGTATAGCCAGTGAGGGGCCTGAGAAGGAGTAGCCAATGGGTGGAAAGAAAGGCTTTCAAACAGGAGAAAGTAGTTAAGTGATCAGATGTGTAGGATGCTGCCACATGTCAAGTAAGGAGAGGACAGAAATGTGTCCAGTTGAATTTAGATAGATTTTATTCAGATGTATTTTTACAATATAGTTTTTATTGAGTTCAGAAAAGAAGGAAGAGGGAGAGAAAGATAGAAAAATCAATGATGAGAGAGAATCATTGATCGGCTGCCTTCCTGCACACCCTCTACTGGGGGTGGAGCCTAAAACCTGGGCATGTGCCCTGACCTAGGAATCAGACCTTGACCCCTGGTTCATAGGTTGATGCTCAGCCACTGAGCCATACAAGCCAGACCATAAGTATTTTTTTTAAAGGAGAGAATTATGTTTATTTGCTGACCAGGATGATTCATTAGAGTAGGAGGAATTGATAATGTAGGGATTGATCCAAGAGTGTAATCATTAAGGGAAATGAGACAAAGGGGAATTATCTAACAGCTAAATACTTAAAAATGGGATCAGGGTCCTAAATCTGGATCTGGACTTTAATAACAGCTGTTACATGAGGGGAAATGGAGATAGAATGGTACACTTGGAATTAATGACAGTTAGTTTAATTAGAAAATTCAGTCATATTATGCATATTAATAAAGTATTAATATTTATTGAATGCTTAATGCTATGTCTGTCACTCTTTAAAAACATCTCATTTAACCCTCAAAAACTTACGAGTTTGGAATTATTAACCCCATTTTATGGATGAGAAAACAAGGTTCAGAGAGGTTAAGTTGCTAAAGATCATGCCCTTCACTCCCAAGGAGGGTGTCTGGGCACTACAGCTCAACGATGGGTAGTACTGGGCTGTGCCCAGTCCTGAGCAGACCCCCTCAGCTGCGGCTACGTATCCCACTTAAGGGTGGCACTGGTCCTCAAAGTGGGGGCCGTGTCATTCTATGCTGTGGAGGACCTGCACCCACCTCTACACATTCCACCTCTCAGCTTCCAAGAGTGTGTATTCTCCCTTTTCTCTGTCTGCTCCACTGGCACCTACTTGCGAATCTGGCCTTGAGAGACATTGCCCAGCCTCCAGAGGGAGTGTGTCAGTCAAGGGTTGAAGAATACATAGATTATTGCATATTCACTTTTAAAGGCAATTATAAGTATATTTTTTATAGTTATCAGTATATTTTTAAGTTTTTTTAAAAATATATTTTATTGATTTTTTTTTTTTTTTTTAAAGAGAGGAAGGGAGAGGGATAGAGAATTAGAAACATCGATGAGAGAGAAGCATCGATCAGCTGCCTCCTGCACACTCCCCACTGGGGATGTGCCCGCAACCAAGTACATGCCCTTGACTGGAATCAAACCTGGAACCCTTCAGTTCACAGGCTGACGCTCTATCCACTAAGCCAAACCAGTTAGGGCTATTTTTAAAAAATATATATTTCTTTATTGATTTCAGGGAAGAAGGGAGAAGGAGAGAGAGATAGAAACATCAATGATGAGAATCATTGATCAGCTGCCTCCTGCACACACCCCACTGGGGATCGAGCTCGAAACCCAGGCATATGCCCTTGGCCGGAATCGAACCTGGGACCTTTCAGTCCACAGGCTAATGCTCTGTCCACTGAGCCAAGCCAGCTAGGGTTAGTTAGGACTATTTTTAAGTTTCAAAAGAATAAAAATGGTTGTGTATTTATCACCACCAACACGGAGTTGTGGGTAGACCTAGAATTGTTAAATTTCCAAAATCTTCAATCTTGAATATTACACAAAAGGTAAAAGAGGGGTAGATATTTATCAGTCTTATTTTTCTTATTAAAGTAGATTCTTGATCAAGCAGTTGTCATTAGGAGAATTAATTTGTAAATTCCCAAAGAGAATTAATAAATCTAAGGATTTATTAATCTTATTTTCTACATGTGCAGGTAGATCAGCATTTGTTTTCATTACTATGAAGTAACTTTTGTAAAATAAATAAAGGAAATTAACTTGGTCATTTGTTGTTAATAGTAAACTGTTTTGTAAGAAGATTGAGAGACTATTTGATCCTGAGTACTTGAACCCAGATTCTCGGAATACTGCAGCGACGCTGTACAGGTATGGTGGCATGTTTTTTCTTTGGTAGCCTGCCTGTATGATACAGCTGAGGTCTTTAATTTACTATATTTACATTTTCCTTCTTGTATGTTTTTGTATCAATTTTTGTTATAGATGCTGTTTGTGTAAGAAACTTTTAACAAAAGAAACAGAAAGAAGAATTCCTTGCATTCCTGGAAAAATCAATGTGGATCGACATGGAAATATTGTGTATATTCACATAAGGTGCAGTGAAAATAAAATACAGCTTTTCACATGTGAATTACTAGGGTATTTATAGAAGCATAATTACTCCTAAAAGGAATAGGATATATTTTCTGCATGTGATCCAACTTTGATTTAGAGCAGTGGTTCCCAACATGGGGCACACACCCCAAAGGGGGGCAATTTGATTTTTAAGGAGGACAATTTGAGAATGAGTTATGAACAGTGAATTTTTTGCATGTCTTATGGTTCTAGGGGCCTCATATAGAGTATATAAATATATATTGTGACATTTATGCATTTCAGTTCTTTGTTTTGAAACTTTATTTGCAATTTTTTATATCACTTCATATTACTATTACTAGAGGCCCAGTGCATGAAATTCAGCCCAGCCTGCACCCTCTCTAATCTGGGACCCCTTGGGGGATGTCTGACTGCCAAACATCCCTCTCACAATCTGGGACTGCTGGCTCCCAACCACTCACCTGCCTGCCTGCCTGCCTGATTACCTCTAACTGCTTCTGCCTGCCAGCCTGATCACCCCCTAACCACTCCCCTGCCAGCCTGATTGATGCCTAACTGCTCCCCTGCTGGCCCGATCACCCCCCAACTGCCCTCCCCTGCCAGCCCGGTTGCCCCTAACTTCCCTCCCCTGCAGGCCTGGTCCCCCCAACTGCCCTCCCCTGCCAGCCATCTTATGGCTGTGGGCGCTGCCATCTTTGAGGAGGTGGCAGTCAATTAGCACATTCCCTCCTTATTGGCTGTGGGTACCGCTATCTTTGAGGGCAGGGCAGTCAATTAGCATATGCCCTCCTTATTGGCTATGGGTGCCACCATATTTGTGATGGCGTGAGGGTCAATTAGCATATTCTCTCTTGAGTAGATAGAATTTTTTAAATAAATTCTTTCTTTTTTTTAATTTTTATTGTTCAGATTATTACAGTTATTCCTCTTTTTTCCCCCCATAGTTCCCCTCCTCCCAGTTCCCACCCCACAGTCTGTCCTTACCCCCCCCACTGTCCTCATCCATAGGTGTACAATTTTCATCCAGTATCTTCCCGAACCCCCAACACCCTTTTCCCCCTGAGAATTGTCAGTCCACTCCCTTTCTATACCCCTGATTCTGTTCTATTCATCAGTTTATTCTGTTCATCAGATTTTTTATTCACTTTATTTTTGGATTCACTTGTTGATAGATAGGTATTTGTTGTTCATAATTTTCGTCTTTACTTTTTCTTCTTCTTCCTCTTCTCAAAGGATACCTTTCAGCATTTCATATAATACTGGTTTGGTGGTGATGAACTCCTTTAGCTTTTTCTTGTCTATGAAGCACTTTATCTGACCTTCAATTCTGAATGATAGCTTTGCTGGGTAAAGTAATCTTGGTTGTAGGTTCTTGCTATTCATCACTTTGAATATTTCTTGCCACTCCCTTCTGGCCTGCAAAGTTTCTGTTGAGAAATCAGCTGACAGTCCTATGGGTGCTCCCTTGTAGGTAACTAACTTGTTTTCTTTTGCTGCTTTTAAGATTCTGTCTTTGTCTTTTGCCTTTGGCATTTTAATTATGATATGTCTTGGTGTGGTCCTC
The DNA here is from genome assembly GCA_004026665.1 of Murina feae. Classification (NCBI taxonomy): domain Eukaryota; kingdom Metazoa; phylum Chordata; class Mammalia; order Chiroptera; family Vespertilionidae; genus Murina; species Murina feae. The sequence goes on from PVJC01017157.1 coordinate 24,642, forward strand.
TTTGGATTCCTTTTGTTTGGGATTCTCTGTGCTTCCTGGACTTGTAAGTCTATTTCTTTCACCAGGTGAGGGAAGTTTTCTGTCATTATTTCTTCAAATAGGTTTTCAATATCTTGCTCTCTCTCTTCTTCTGGCACCCCTATAATTCTGATGTTGGTACACTTGAAGTTGTCCCAGAGGCTCCTTACACTATCTCCATATTTTTGGATTCTTTTTTCTTTTTGCTTTTCCGGTTGGGTGTTTTTTGCTTCTTTGTATTTCAAATCTTTGACTTGATTCTTGTGATCCTCTAGACTGCTGTTGGATCTTTGTATATTATTCTTTATTTCAGTCAGTGTATGCTTAATTTCTAGCTGGTCCTTTTTCATATTCTTGAGGGTCTCACTAAATTTATCGACAGTCTCTAGAAAGTTCTTGAAAAACCTTATAACTGTGGTTTTAAACTCTATATCCAGTCGTTTGCGTTCCTCCATTTCTGTCATTTGTGACCTATTTCTTTGTCTCCATATTTTGACTGCTTCCCTGTGTTGATAGAGTGGATTCCTGTGGCTCAGCCTCCCTAATTACCTGAGGTGGACTCTCTTGGTGCACCCCTTTGTAGGCTTTGTGCACAGTCTTGTTGTAGTTAAGCCTTAATTGTTGTTGGTATCACTGGGAGGAATTGACCTCCAGACCAATTGGCCATGAGTATCAGCTGTGTCTAAGGTTGGAGAACTTCTGTGCTGAAGACACCCTTATGGGGCAAGACTAGCTTCAGTGGGGCTTTGGTGCTCACTGAGTCTGCCCCCTGAGTGTGTCCCTTATGTATCTGAGGAATTGTAATCTGGATGGTCCCACTCTGACCACTGGGTACACTGGCTCTTGGATCTCTAAGGATCTCTAAAGAGATGCTAATTTAGCCTTTGCCTGAGGCTACCCAGCCTTTTATATGCAAAAGCCTCTGCATGCAGCTTGGATGGGGCAGGGTCTTGGGGAATCAACAGACAGAGCAAACAGGTATGGCTGATTCTCAGCCCAGCCCTAAGAGGCACCAGGTCTCAGTGTCCCACAGTAATCACTGCAAGCAATGCCAAGAGAAAGCCACTCTGGAGTTTCTCCTGGTGCTAGATAGTCCAGCTTCTCCCCATATGAGTCTGGATCCCTGGAAACTCGCCCGGAACTGGAGTTCAGAGCCGTCGGAAGCTTGTGACTCCCTCCAGATTGAAAAAGAGAACCACATCCTCAGTTGCCACCCCTTTCCGAAAGCCCTTTCCATGGGCATCTCCGTACCTTTGCCCTTTATTTCCGCACCTCCTCCGAGTTTCAGTGTGTTTTTCTCTTTCTAGTTTTACAATTTTCACTCAGCCAGGCTTTCCTGTGGTTCTGGGTTGTTGTGTCCGTTTTTTCTTTTCATTGTGGTTTTGAAATGGTTGTGTGAGGCAGCAATTTTGGGTGTTTACCTATGCCGCCATCTTGATTTCTCCTAAATAATTTCTTAGTGGTTTCTTCCTCAGTACTTCAGCTGCCCTTTCATTCTTTCATCTTTCTCTTTCATGGATGCCATGTTCTTTGGAAGCTTGTTTAGATCAAGTTAATGGCCTTTTAGGCTTCCTCCACATGAATAGGAGTTCACTTTTTGAAGAATAAGAGTTGTCACAGGGGACATCAGGATTTTAGAGATGCTTAGGTGGGGCGTGGCCAAAGAAAGGTTGGGAACCAGTGATTTAGAGAGATGCTATTTCCAAAACAAAATTGTTTTAAAGGCTATGTCTTGTTGACTGGGTAAGTATATTTTTAAGTTATAAAAGACTAAAAATGGTTGTGTATTTATCTCAAAAGATATTTTGATCAGTATCATTATAATTATTTCTTTTTACTAACAGATTTTATCTATATAAATGTTACTTTGAATTTGACAAGAGAACCAAATTTACTTTCAGGTGAATTTTTGTAAATGAGGAAAATTGTCTTTAAAATTGAATATTCCATAATCTATGTATTCTTCATACTTTGTCAGTATTCCATTAATATATAGTAGGGTTTTTTAATTCCCCTTTAAGTTCAAAACCAGTTCTCATTCTGAGTTGGAGGGAGAGTGTTGTTAAATGGTATGTCTCAAGAAAGCAAAAACTTTCAAATATATCCTACTCCTGGAATTAACACCAAGAGGTAATATTGGATTTGTGAAAGCACTTAATAAGGACATGTATTGCTATGTTTAAATTTTAAAAGAAAAACACCCAAATGATTAAACAAACTAAATGTCTGTACAATGATGTATATAAAGCACAACTAATAAATTCTTAATGTGCAGCCTTTGAGAATAATGTTGTAAAGGAATATATACTTACATATGAAGTTGCTAGTGGTAAATTAAGTGAAAAGAAGAACAGGTTATAAAACAAAACTAGAAACATGCTCACTAAAATGTTAACAGTGTTACCATTGGGTATTATGGATGGTTTTAATTTTCTTTGTGCTTGTTCTTTTTTCTACATGAAAAATGTGCACCACTTTTACTAAAGAAAAAAGCTGCAAATGTTAATTTCATTGTTTAAACATTAAAACAGAAGTACAGAAAACACATTTGACCTTAATATGAATAGCACAGTCAACTTTAAAATGTTTCATTTTTCTCTTCATACAATAATCAGGGAATTTTTCTTAGTTATTTTAAGCACCTGGGATTTTATACTTTTTTGTCTTGAGACTTGATTCATATTTTTTAAATTATGTCCATTCTGGGCCTAGCCAGTTTGACTCAGTTATGTCTGCGGACTGAAGGGTCCCAGGTTCAATGCCGGTCAAGAGCAGGTTGCAGGCTCCTCCCCAGCCCAGACCCTGGTCAGGGCTCATGCAGGAGCCAACCAATTAATGTGTTTCCTCTCACATCAATATTTCTGTCTTTCCCTTGCTCTTCCGCTCTCTCTAAAAATCAGTGGAAAAATGTCCTCGGGTGAAGATAAAAAATAAAAAATTGTGTCCATTCTGCCCTGGCCGGTGTTGTCAAGGTGCATGCGGGAGGCGACCCATCAGTGTTTCTCTCTCTCTCTCTCTCCTCCCTCTCTCCCTCTTTAATATCAATTTTCAATTTTAAATTATTTTTAAAATTATTTCCATTCTGATAGCAATAACTGTTATATAGTCTATATATATTCTGACATTGGTAACTATGTGAAAAAAATTGATAATTTCAACATCCATTTTTGTTTTATTCAAAGTATTCTAACAAGTCAGCTGTTGAGGACATTTTAAAAAATTGTCTTTACATTAAAACAGATGTGCCTGTGTAATTTGCAATAATATGATGTCATTTTGTTATTTGTTGAACTAAGGACAAAAATAGCAAAAGTCTGAAAAGATTAAGGGGGGAAAAGATTAAGACTTGGGGGGAAAAAATAGGAACTTGAGTTACATATGACCATAGCAAATAGGGTTTTAAGCCTTTGCTATTTTTAAAAATATGCTTTTTATTGATTTCAGAGAGGAAGGGAGAAGGAGAGATAGAAACATCAATCATGAGAGAGAATCATTGATCGGCTGCCTCCTGCACTCCCCACATTGGGGATCGAGTTTGCAACCCAGGCATGTGCCCTGACTGACCAAGAATCAAACCATGACCTCCTGGTTCACAGGTCGATGCTCAACACTGACCATGCCAGCCAGGTGTCTTTGCTATTTTTAAAGTTGATCTTAACAACTTTATTATATTACCAAGACCTACTTAAATATTATTATATTATTTAATTACTAAAAAATACCTCCTGAGAATAATATAAACACATTAATGAAATGTTTAGAATCACCCATAATTAACAACTTATTATATAATATGTACAATTAGAATAAAGCAACATATGTCGAAGCCCTAAATGTTAGCCTATTCAAACTGTATTTAACTTATAATCCTTTATGTAGCTTAGGAAAATAATTTGGCATTTAACCATTCATACCTTTTCCTTTTATCCACAGGAAAATAAAGCATAAATAGACTGCCAAATGATATTTTATCTACTCTTCAGTCCATTCTACAACTATCAGGGACTATTCTTGTATATAAACTACAAATTTAAAAACATTTGCTCTAAACAATTGTTAATATTGATTTCTTGTAAAATAATATAACAATTGATACTCTTTCCCCAGAGATAAGACTTGGGATGTTCATGAGTATTTGAATAATCTTTTTGAAGAATTAAAATCTTGGAGAGATGTATATTGGCGCTTGTGGGGAACAGTCAATTGGCTAACTTGTTCGAGGTGCTTTCAGGTGAGTTTTTAAAAATATATCCTGCCCTGCAAACATTGAGAGCAAATTCTTTTGGTATATGCTATTTAATTAGTATATTTGGATGTGTTTTGACAATAACATCTTTTTAAGAACTTGGTGGCAAAAGCGGTTCTATTAAACCTTGCTTATGTCTGACTTAATTTCTCTTACTATGTTTCTTCCTCTTTATTTTCATTGTTGAAACAATCAGTGACTTGCTGAAATTTTAGAAAACCAACAGGTTATGTGACCAAATACATTTTTCCAATTATTTCCAGCTAAACTGTTTCTCTTTTGGCCCATACATTTCTTTAGAAACACCCTAGCAGATAGGATGCAAATGATATATGCCCTTCTTGTTATAACAGCTGTATTCCCAAAAAGGTTTTGTTCATTTTTTTAAATATTTTATTGCTTTTTTTTTTTTTTTTTTTTTTTGCAGAGGGGAAGGGAGAGGGATAGAGAGTTAGAAACATCAATGAGAGAGAAGCACCCATCAGCTGCTTCCTGCACAACCCCCATTGGGGATGTGCCCGCAATTAAGGTACATGCCCTTCACTAGAATCGAACCTGGGACCCTTCAGTCCGTAGGCCAACGCTCTATCCACTGAGCCAAACTGGTTAGGACAAGGTTTTGTTCATTTTTTAATAAATGAGTCTATAATAAAAGCACAGAAAAGCTTGCTATGTGAAGGTATCTATAATAAATCCTTTTATAGAATAAGTAGATCTTTATAGATCACAATTATTCCTAATTAGACTTCTGTATAAATTCAGAGTGTTCTACATAAAGTTTTTTTAATATGTATTGATTTCAGAGAGGAAAGGAGAGGGAGAGAGAGAAACATCAATGATGAGAAAATCATTGATCAGCTGCCTCCTGCACACACCCTACTGGGGATCAAGCCCACAACCTGGGCATGTGCCCTTGATAGGAATTGAACCTGGGACCTTTCAGTCCTCAGGCCGATACTCTATCCACTAAGCCAAACTGGCCAGGGCTACGTGAAATTTTTTATGACTCCCTAATGTCTTTCTGCCCCTAGTAATTTTCCTCTCTCACTTGAGTAATGATTTTAAGTGGAATGAAGGAAGAGCTACTTATTAAAACCTTCAGAGTGAGATTTCTCAAACTGTATAGGTTTATACCCAATGGACTCCCTATGTTCCCTCAATTTTTAAAAATTGGACTTATTGAAGTATAATTTATATACAGAAAAATTTACCTTTATACAGTAAAGTTAGTTCCTTTTAAGAGGTTTGACAAACCCATTTATGTAACTACCACCACAATCAAAACATAGACCACTTCCATTACCCGGAAAATTTTTTTTTCCCGTTTGTAGTCTGTTCCTGCTCTCACCCCTGACTCTGGCAATAAGTGACTTGTTTAAGTGTCTTTATAATTTGGACTCTTCCAAAATGTCATACAGATTCTGTTAAACCATTTTTTACTTTTTGGGTCCAGCTCTTTTTATCTAGTAAAGTGGACTTGAAATATTTATCCATTCACCAATGAAGAACTTTGGAGGTGTTTCTAGTTTAGGACTGTTTTGAAGGAAGCAACTATAAACATTTCCTACAGACTTTCATGTAAATACTAGTGGCCTGGTGCACGAAATTCATACACATTAAAAGGGAATTAATTAGAGGAAATATTTTAATATTGCTATTTTCCCTTTCTCTATAATAGAAGTGTCAGAGATGAAAGAAAATTAGTAAAATATATATGAAAATCTCCCTCCTGTCAGAGTCTGGGGTGCACCATGGAACCCAGATTCAACTCCCCGCCCACCCATGCGTGCCTCAGAATCGCACAAGACCCAAACCCAGCCAGCCCCACCCCCATCAAGCCCCGCAGGGCGGGGGGGATGCAGCCTCAGGTCCCCCAGCCCAGTGCCGGGCATGGGGCACAGCCTCAGGCCCCCCAGCCCGGTGCCAGGTGGTGGGCGCAGCCTCAGGTGGCCCAGCCTGGCCTCAGGTCCCCTGGCCCCACCGTGAGGGTGTGATGACCATTTGCATATTAGCTCTTTATTGTATGAGATAGATTTTCCTCTTGGGTAACTTAGAAGTAGGATTGTTAGATTGCATGGTAAATGTAATCCTAACAGTTTTCCAAAGTCCTGAACTTACATTTCTCCCAGCTATCTCTGAGAGGTCTAGTTGCTCCACATCTTCACTAGCACTTAATATTGTCAAGTTGGTGTTTTTGTTTTTTGTAAATTTAATAGCTGTAACAGCATCTAATCTAATAAAAGAGTAATATGCAAATTAACCATCACTCTGAGACACATAAGCCACGCCCACCAGCCAAGCCACGCCCACTGGCCCATCAGAGCGGTTGTATGCAAATTAACCCAGCCAAGATGGAGGCCAGCAGTCACAGAGCTACAGCAAACAGGAGGCTTCCATTGCAACTGCCTGCCTAGGCTGGCTGGGCCTCTGTTCCACATAACAATGTTTCAATTATAGAAGCCACAGAGCTGAAGCACACAGGAGGCTTCGATGCCTGCCTAGGCCTCCACTCAAGGTAACAAAGTTTCAATTATAGAAGATAAATAAACCCCAGAAACCTGATTCCAGTCAGCCTCGCTGGGACGTTGGGTCAATGGGAGCGGTGGCCAGCCTGCAAACAGCTATCAGCCCCTTACCCAGGCTGGCCAGGTACGCCAGCAGGTGGACAACCCCTGAGGGGTCCTGGACTGCAAGAGGGCACAGGCCAGGCTGAGGGACCCCCCTGAGTGCACAAATTTTTGTGCACCGGGCCCCTAGTATCACTTATAATCAAGAATATCAGGCTTCCAAAACCTGAGTTGTTTAGCTTGTCAAAACATAGAAAATTTGAGGGATTTTTTTCTCCTTTACAGAAAATTGAATATTGATTTTATTTATAGCATTTAACATTTATTATGGAGAGTTCATAAACTCAAAAAATAAAATGTATGCTAAATACTTTGTGAATGAGTGTATACCTTATAGCTTTTATCAGACTCACATTTGAAAATTATAACTAGAACTAACAAGTAAGAATTTTGAATTATAGATTATCCTTTTTTGCCTTTGTGTTCAAGATCAATGCTTAGCCCTAGCCAGTTTGGCTCTGTGGACAGAGTGTTGGCCTCTGGACTAAAGGGTCCTGTGTTTGCCCTGACCAGTTTGGCTCAGTAGATAGAGCATCTGCCTGTGGACTAAAAGGTTCCAGGTTCGATTCCGGTCAAGGGCATATACCTTGGTTGTGGGCACATCCCCAGTAGGGAGTGTGCAGGAGGCAGCTGATCGATATTTCTCACTCATCGATGTTTCTAACTCTCTATCTCTCTCCCTTCCTCTCTGTAAAAAATCAATAAAATATATTTAAAAATAATAATTAAAAAAAATAAATAAAGTGTCCTGGGTTCAATTCTGGTCAAGAGCACGTACCTCAGTTGTAGGCTCAATCCCTGGCCCTGGTCGGAGTACGTGTGGGAGGCAACCAATCAATGTGTCTCTCTCACATCAATGTTTCTCTCTCTGTCTCTCCCTCTTTGTTCCACTCTCTCTAAAAATCAATGGAGCCCTAGCTGGTTTGGCTCAGTGGGTAGAACATTGGCCTGTGGACTGAAGAAGCCAGGGTTCGATTTCAATCAAGAGCACGTGCTCAAGTTGCAGGCTCGATCCTCAGGGGGGATGTGCAGGAGGCAGCCGATCAATATTTCTCATCATTGATGTTTCTAGCTCTCTCTCCCTCTCCCTTCCTCTCTGAAATCAATAAAATACATATATAAATATATGATCAAAAAATCTAAACTAATAAAAGCGAAATAGTAAAATTAACCGTTTCTCCGAGACAGGGTAAGCCACGCCCACCAGCCAATCAGAGTGGCTGTATGCAAATTAGCCCAGGCAAGATGGCGGCCGGGAGCCTCGGAGAGAGCAGCGGGTGAATCATGGAAACCAGCGGGCAGCAGAGTGGGCTGGGCAGGTGGTGGCTGA